>CATIWQ010340261.1:0-24305 GCA_949673415.1 Euphorbia schlechtendalii | reverse complement strand
AATCTCTGTGTCTTGGTGGGCCGTCCCCCGGACGTTAAGCCTCACAGGACTCTAATTCCTGGAAAGAGCTAATCCAGGTGGCGACTCCACACTGAGAGACGGCGGATTCGGGTTCGAACCGATCTTAAACGTTTTCGTCTTTCTCTCTTTTTAACCTTTTTTTTCGGGTCCCAGACCCGATGCCTTTCCTTTCTCCTTTTTCAAACACCCCGGTGGACCGCGCCTACGAACCCCCGCGCGCTCTGGGCCCACCCCTCTGTGTCGCCCGCTCACACCATGGATTCGAAATGCTCCATCCTAACGGGTTTGCCTTGTGTCATAAGCTGGGCTTGTGGGATTTCTTGCAAGCCCAGGCTTATGGTCTATCCCCGAGCGCTAGCGACCCATGAGCTTTTCAACTCGCGGGGTAGCCATGTAGGCCCCACTCCGAACATCCCATGTTCGTTTGGGGAGCACTCGTAATGGGAAAAAATTTCCTTGCTCTGCTCTGTGCATTTTCCCTATTTTCTCTTTATTCCATTTAATTATTAATTTATTTTAACCAATTAATAATTCTTCCAATGAATTCAACAAAAAGATATTCTTGGAATAGACCCAGTCTATAGGTTCTTTACTTAGTCCAATAAAGACCCAAAGTGTGTGACCTATAGGATCCCAAAGTATCGAGCCGCTAGAGATTAACTTAAACTTGGCTGCACATCCAAAAACATTTAGGCTTAGTGTTCCAGACCAATATGGAACCTGATAGCTCACAACGATCAAATGGGCTTTCTAGCAAAGGCGTATGATCCCCTGATACTTGGAACGTCACGTACTTGCGACTTAATCCGGTTTTGCAGTAGTAACCAATACAATACACTCCTACCATCAGGTTAGGTACCATGCACTTTATTGAGCTCGGATGCTCATGTAATAACCGTAGCTAACCTAGAATTAGACTTGTTCACGAAGAACACCACTCGCCCATTATGTATCAAGATTGACTAGAAACCCCGTTCTATCAATCTTATACTTTGATTAGAGGTTTATGAGTGAGTTACTTCAACAAGAGGACCTAAAGTACATCTCCCACTATATCACTATATCAAGAGCAATGGATCCTATCTTGACTACTTGGCTTATCAACATGTGATCATCACTATACCCGTAATCACCCGTGTCATCCTGATCACCAGGGTATGAATAAGTATAACCCAAAGAATAGCAACTCCTACACAAGGTAACTAGTATCTCAGGTCAGAGGATACTTATACTGCTAGTGCAATAAGATATAACACCAACACATGGATATAGTTATTTCCGAGTGTTTGTCATATAGCGGTCTCCAATGTATTACCCGAATACATTCATGTGTTAACTCAAGGTACCACCTTCGGCTTATGAGATCAGCTGCTTGGATCTAATCCTAGGAGTAAGCCTACACATGCGTCTGTCCGTTCCATCGATCTCCAATCTCAATGAAACTATGACTAGGGATATTTAGACTATTCATAGTAACACGTATGTGCAGTTCCCCCACCACATAGCTCCCACTATATCTCGCACTTTTACTCTATGAAGTAGTCACGAACTTTGTTTAATCAATGATCATATACATATTTAATACTATGCATATAGGATACCAGTGAGATACATAAATTAATTAAAAGCACTAATAAGAAACAAATATGCCTTAATTGTTATTAATAATAATTCAAAACAATTTATACATTATAGCTAATAAAGATATATCTCCCTAATTACCTCTAGGCATACATCATCCATCATGATTAACAATCTCCCACTTGCACTAGAGCCAATTACCCATGTGCTTTATGCCATATTCGTTAACATGCTGGTCATGTTTAACCTAAGTCAATGTCATAGTTAACCAATCCGTTAGATTCTGATCCATCAGGATGTACTTTAAATCTATATCTTTCCTGGCTACTATCTCTTGAATGAGATGGTATTTTCTAAGTATATGTACATTTTGTTGATGAGACCGTGGTTCCTTTGCTTGAACAATAGCCCCATTGTTATCATAATAGAATGCTATTGGATATACAATGTTGGACACCACATCGAGATCTCTAATAATTCCCTTAAGTCAGATGACTTAGTTAGTCGCTTCTGAAGCAACTATGTACTCAAATTCTGTGGTTGAATCGGTAGTTGTATCCTGTTTGAAACTTTTCCAAAAAAACTACCCATCCATTTAACATAAACTCATACCCTAATTGAGACTTATAATCATCCCTGTCAGATTAAAAACTCATGTCGGTGTATCACTTCAAAGTGAGATCACCTTCTCCATATACTAAAAACATATCCTTAGTCCTACGTAAGTACTTAAGGATAGTTTTGACGGCCATCTAGTGCTTCTCACCTAGGTCAGATTGAAATCTGCTCATGATTCTCAACGCATATGAGATGTGAGGCCGAGTTCATACCATAGCATACATGATGGAACCTATAGCTGAGGTATAGGGTATTCCACTCATGCGCAATCTCTTCTCTTATATTCTCGGACACTTAGATTTAGAATGGTTAATCCCGTGAGACATTGGGAGATAACCCTTTCTTGACTGTTCAAGGTTAAATCTAGCCAAAACCTTATCTATGTATGTACTTTACGAAAGACCTAGCAGACTTCTAGATCTATCTCGGTAGATCTTTATACCGAGTATAAAAGCTGCTTCTCTGGTCTTTCATGGAGAACTTCTTTGACAACCATGACTTAACTGTTTGAAGAAAAGGAATATCATATCCTATCAGTAATATGTCATTGACATATAATACAAGGAAAATGATTGCACTCCCATTATCCTTCGTATATATATAGGGCTCATTAGCGTTTAACATAAAACCATTTTCTCGGATTATCTCGTTAAACCTAATATTCCAGCTCCTCTTTGCTTGCTTAAGTCCATAAATGGAATTCTGCAACTTGCATACCTTTGAGCCATCCTTGGATGTAAAACCCTCGGGTTATTCCACAAACACATCCTTGTCCAGAGTTAAGGAATGCTGTCTTCATATCCATCAACCAAATCTCATAATCGTAATGAGCGGTGATAGTAAGGAGTATCCTGATAGACTTCAGCATGGCCATTGGTGAAAAGGTTTCATCATAGTCAATGCCTTCTTTTTTATTGTACCCTTTTGCAACTAACCTTGCTTTATAAGTAACTATGTTACCGTCTATGTCAATTTTCTTCTTGAAAACCCAATCGAATCTTGTGGGCCTAATCCCACTTGGAGCATCAATCAAGCTCAGACTTGATTTTCGTACATGGAGTCCATCTCCAACCTTATGGCTTTAAGCCATTTGTTAGACTTTGAGCCTTCCATTGCCTTCTTGTAAGTCCTGGGCTCATCATCTTCTATAAGGAAGAAACGTTTATCATCAGTGATGAAAACCCGTATCGCTAAGGAGCGATTTGAGCCTGGCCTAACCTACGAATGTCGATGTTATAGTAGGTTGTTCCATACTTACACTATCTTGTGTAATAGATGTAGGTATAATCAGTTGATTGTCTGTTTGATCTTCTTGAGTGCCTAACTCAAGATTGCTCCCACTAGCTTTCACAAGCATATGCTCCTTCTCGAGGAATTGAGCATTTCTGGAAACAAGGACTTTATTCCTTGGGATTAAAGAAGGTATAACCTATAGTCTCCTTAGGTTAACCTACAAATAGAAACCTATCAGACTTAGCACCCAGCTTATCTAAACTCGTCCTTTTTACGTAAGTAGGACATCCCCAAACTCTTAGGTGAGAAAGAGCGGGTTTCTTACCATACCATAATTCATATGGAATTTGATCTACTGATTTAGAGGGAACTCTATTTAGAATATAAACTGGTCTCTCAAGTGCATAACTTCAAAAGGATATGCTAAGTTCTGCTTGGATCATCATGGACCGAACCATATCGAGTAATGTTTAATTCCTCCTTTCTCACAATCCATTGTGTTGGGGTGTATAAGAAGGTGTCCACTGGGATAAGATACCATTATCACTTAGATAATCCTAAAACTCTTAGTTTAAGTGTTCACCCCCTCGATCAGATTGAAGGGTATTGATACTTTTCCCAAGCTATTTCTCTACTTCGGTTTTGAACTCTTAAATTTCTTAATACTTTCAGACTTGTACCTCATAAAGTACAAATAACCATATTACAATTAATCATCGATAAAGGTTATGAAGTAGATGAAACCCTCATGTGTCTTAACACTCATTGGACCATATTCATCAGAATGTATTATTTCCAAAGTACTAGTGGCACGCTATCCCTTTGCATTGAAAGTTTACTTAATCATCTTCCCCTTTAAACAAGGTTCGCACGCACCATAGGATTCCCATTCCTTTGGGCCTAAGTCTCCATATTTGTGTAACTTAGTTAAGCGAGTCTCATTTATATAACCTAGACGACAGTGCCATAAGTATGATAATTTATCATTATCTAATCTCGATTTCTTAACAATGTTCATATTTAGAATTTCAATTTTTGTATCTAGATTACAAATGCCATCCACAGATATTCCACAAGAATAATGAACATTATCACATTGAATTTGACATTTATTATTAGAAAATAAAATTTCAAATCCCTCTGTCGCTAAAAGTGAAATAGAAATAAATTTCTTAGTGACAGCAGGAATACAATAGCAATTGTTCAAAACTAAAACTAGGCCACTAGGAAAACAAAGGCTATATGTCCTTACAGCTATTGCAATAACCCGTACTCCATTTCCAACTCTTAGGTCCATTTCCCTCTTTGCAAGCATCTTACTGTTCTGCAATCCCTACATAGAAGTACATATATGAGTACCACAACATTATCTAATACCCAAGTAGACTCATAGGGAGCTGTAGAGAAACTCTCTATCATGAACATACCTGAAGTAGATGCCTCACTTGGTTTCTTCTTCACTTGTTCAAAAATCTGAAACTTACAATCCTTCTTCCAGTGGCCAGCCTTGTCACATTGGAAGAAGACATTTGCAGTTCCTTTCTTACTTATCTTCTTCTTACCAATTTTCTTCTTGCCACTCAAACCCTTTCCAAAATGGGACCCACCCTTGGAAGGTTTGGTTTTCTCAACCAAAAGTAAAGCCTTTGGATCCTTTTGATCGTGCAGTGTGGTATTGATCTTGTTCATATAATAATTAGTCACAAATTTTGAATAAATATCAGTTAATGAGGCAAGAATCAGATCCATGCATATTCGTGATCAATCACAAAACCCAGTTAAGTCAGCTTCTCTATATAACCCAATAGTTTAAGAGCATGTTGTGGTGCTGAAGTGCCAGCCTGCATCTTCATTCTGAATAAGAGTTTTGATGTATCAAATCTCTTGGACCTGGCCTGCTTTAAAAAGAGCTCACGAAAGAGAATCATGGTATCGAGATCCATGCTATTTCTGAAGATCAGAATTGATGGTTGCTAGCATTATACATGCCACTATTTCATGATCTTTTTTGTGCTTCTCCCATGCCTCATGTTCATTGGCATTAGTTTCAGCATCCAGCTCATCTGGGAGGGGCTCATCTAGAACATAAGCTATCCTTTCGGATATGAGGACTATCCTCACCGCCCTGAACCAATCCGTATAGTTTGAACCATATATTTTTTTGTCACGAATTAAGCGAAGGTTTATGTTCAGATTCATTGTTCAACCTAGATATAACATAGAATTTGTTTAGACATTAGTATGTGTACATGCATTTAATATAAGTTCTTTAATTAAATACAAATTCCTACTATTTTCTCAACATTCAGATAGCCCCTTCTATTTAAATTCGGGAAATTTGGTGGATCCAATTTTCCTTAGTAGGTAGCATCCATAACCACTCATCATGACCCCCTCTATAGCAGGTCAAGCCATAATAAGATAACCATGGTTAAAACCTGTCTATTTATGTCTCATGCAATTGCTAATCCATTTGAGTTCTCTTTCTCAAGACGTGCGTACCCAATTACATGACTCCTCAAATGTGTCTCCAATCTAGCATTAGCTCTAATAATATGGATAAGTAACCCATTTTGGTTAAGGCATTAACCCCATCTAGTCTCATAACGAAACACATGTTAAAGGAAGGCATGTTGTACATGTGCTTACATCCATTAATAAGGTTCGTATCATGACTTATGATGGTAAAACTATATACCGCCTTCATATTATTGTGGGGATTTTATTGGTGCCCCCTGGTCTCGCCCTAGTCTAGGTCTTATACGATGGATATGATTATGAAAATAATAACTCCGGGTTATATTGAATTATTAACTCTAAGGGAACATGCTCGGAACTAGTATATCATAATCATTACATTATGCCAAGACTCTAGCATATAAAACAAACAAGGTCTAAGTCATTGCACCTATGTCTATAAGTTTTAATTTAACAACTTAAACCACATTTGTAATACCATATGCGGAATCCAATTCCCATACTAGAAATTGACTAAGTCATAAAAGTCCCTTGGGTACTTTTTGAATCTAATATCGATGAAAATTTCCAAGTAGGAGAGGCCTCCCTTAAAGTGAATGAGAAGCCAAGTTCAATCCTTGCCAAAATAACCACGAGCACTTTGATTCGTTGTACCACGAACAACTACGATTTAAAGATTTCTTTCTTTAATTGATTGAAGTACGAGACTATTTGCCACTTTTCTACTAATAAGTTTAATAGTTTGTTCACAAGATTCAGCTATATATCAATGGTGCCAAAAACTTGTTCACAAAAAATATAGGTGTTGTTAATACCTCTTATCAAATAGAAAAATGATGATAACTGCAAGTATACAGTTGCGATGTAGTTTTAAAAGATATCGATCCCATAGGGAACGGCTAGTTCTAGAAATCGAAAAGGAAGATAAAATAAAGAAAATAAAATATAATAAAGTAAAGGTTAGGAAAGAAGGATTAGAATGAAAAATGATTAAATATAGGTATGAATGATTAGAGAACCTAAATATATAGATTTTCCCTATGAAATAAGGATAGCAGAGAAAGCATGCAAGTTCAACAAAGATGTTACAATTCACCAAACTAATCTAATAGACTCGGTTCTAAATACTCAGATGTTCAATTATTCATCGCAGAGCAACACATGAAATGACTTTTCTAAATCTAGCGTAAAAGAATTAAGACTATCATATAAACCTGGACAACATCAATACTATGCTTAGTATGGGTAGCTCTCACATAGCCACATTTAGCAAGTTACCATTCCAAAAATGTTGGCTCACTAAATAGTGTTATATCACAGATCCAATGATTATACACAATATTGTTAACCTCGAAACTACTCTTAAAATTAACTCCAACGCATATAACTTGATTAACATGAAAGATTTAACACAAAATACGCATTATAACACATAGACATATCATAAACTTCGAAATAGAAAGTATAAGTAGAAAGCAAAGAAAAGTTATAAGGTATGCAAGTGAAAGCTAAAGTTAATCAAACCGTATCCACTCTTTAATGGGAGTCGTCAATTCCCACAATTCCTGCGTCTGCTTTGAATTCGGTCTCGGCCCCTACAGAACCTCCGCTAAGATGCTATTCTTTGTGAATATTGAACAAATGAATATTAAAGAATGAAAAATTTTATTGATAAGTGATTTGCAAGTACACTTATACAACAGTCGCTCGAGAATATAGAGAAATCTAATGATCGAAATAGGGATTCGAATCACTTAAACATTTTCTCACTAACGCTTATGAACATAGCGAAACTAGATATTTATTCTTTATCTATACACAATGCACTATCTTTCACCCCTCTCTTCTGCATGAAATTAGTGAGGTTTAGAGCCCTATTTATAGAGTTCGAATGGTTGCGTCTATCCAAACAAAGGGTTGTATCCATTGGTGAATGATTGCATCTCTTCATTATGATTGGTTGAGAACCTTTGATTTAATCCACAATGGATAGGCACCTTTTCATGATTGGTTGACTTCTGATAAGTGTCTTTTCGTTAGTAGTTGATGGCGGTTGATGGTTGTTGATCATGCTTATCTGGCGGTTGGTAGTTAAGAAGATAATACCATAAAACCGTCCAAGTTTCAACAACGATATACATGTCACGACCGTGAATCTTTGATCGGCAGACTTCTGATTTGAAGTAGAACTAGTCACGACCGCGAATGAATTGAGTTTTTCATCAGAAATCTCCTTGCAACTTCACCGATCTTTGACAGCTTTGATCCTAAGCCAAATCTTTAAGTTCCAAGCATCATTTTGCACCTTTTTCACTTTTTTCATAGAATTCCACTTTAGATCATTTTACTCCCAAGATTTACCTAGTATTTGCATTTGCATAAAAAACAACTACATACCACGTGAAATCTTTTATATAAAGTATTAAAATGACTTAATTCATAGTGTTTAATGTGTAAAATTAATATGATAATAAGTGTAATTATAAACTTAACAAAGATGACCCTTAATCAAAGCATTTACACATGTGGTAAAACATTGCTAATTTATATGATAATCACGTAGACTAAGTTTGAGAAAAACCTTAATCTAGTTATCACATAATTTTCTATAACATAAATTAAAACCTAAATCATGCATAGCATACTTTAATCAGTTCATAGAAAACATCATTTTAATATATTATAATCAATCATGCATAGCATAAGGCAGGCTCTGATACCACTACTAGTTAATCAAGATAGTAATTGAACATGAAAACATTGTAAGGCGGAATTTCAAAACTTAAAATTAACCTAAGGATCTCCTAATCATGCCATGATTGATATAATCTAAGTTAAAATGTTCCATAGATGCTTTTAGGTTTATAAAGCTTATAAAAGAAACCTAGCATCTATGTTTAGAACATTACTAGTTGATGCGTGCTTTCTCTTTCTTTGGTAACGGTATTCCCTTAGAGTAACTTGGTAGAACTTTGTTAGCATGAGCTTCCAAACTAGGATAGCCTCTACGATTGATCCACACGGATCTTACCGACCAAAACCTCATTAAGTAAGAACCCATTAGTAAACAAAAACTGCTAGACCGCTCGAAAACCAACCTGAAAATAAACCGAGAAGGCTCAATTTAGAAAGATCCTTCAAAAGAATTCTTCATTGTTTAGAGAAACTCGTGAATGATCTCAAACAATGAATGAAGAAAAAGATATCGAACTCAGAGAGAAAAGCTGAGCTGAAGTGATGAATAAAGAGGAACTGGAGGCCTATATATAGGGAAAAGGGGGAGTGTTAGACTCCCCTTAAAACACTATGTGGGATGGGAATATTCCCATCCCACATCTAGGTTGGCCGCGGGTCCCGCGGGCTAACCCGTGACTCCAAGCCACAAGGCATTCCCTAATGGGCTTGCCTTGTGCTGCAATCTGGGCTAGCGGGCCTTCCCGCAAGCCCAGGCTTACAGGCTTGCTTGCAGCTCGCACGTTGTGTGCAAGCACTGCCTTGGGCAATGCTTACACGCCTACAGCCCGCTAGCACGCACGGGTTATCCCCGCGCACTGGCGGCCCGCGAGCTCAAATGCAGGCCCCACTTCAAACATCCCATTTTCGTTTGGGGCCCACTCGCAATGGGAAAAAAAATTCCCTTGCTCCGCTCTATGCATTTTTTGTTATTTTCTCTTTATTCCATTTAATTATTAATTCAGTTTAACCAATTAATAATTCTTCTAATGAATTCGATAAAAAGATATTATTGGCATTGACCTAGTCTCTAGGTTATTTACTTAGTCCGGGAACCTTTAGGCTTAGTGTTCTAGAGTGATATGGAGTCCAATAGCTCTAGACGATTAAATGGGCTTTGTTGCTGTAGTTACCAATACAATACACTCCTTCCATTTGGTTAAGTACCATCTAGTTTATTGAGCTCAGATTAAGTGGCAGCTCAATTAATAGCCATAGCTGTCCTGGAATTAGACTTGTCCATGAAGAACACCACTCGGCCATTATGTATCAAGATTGACTAGAAACCCATTCTATTAATCTTATACTCTGATTAGAGGTTTATGAGTGTGTTACTTAAACAAGGGGCCCTAATTTACATCTCCCACTATATCACTATATCAAGAGTGATGGATCCCATCTTAACTACTCGGCTTACCAACATGTGATCATCACTATACCCGTAATCACCCATGTCATACTGATTATCAGGGTATGAATAAGCATATACCCTTGAAGATTGGTAAAGTAAGACTTTTAAAAAGAGTTCATCCCTTGTGGGCTTAGGTCCGGATGTCAATGTAGATATCACGCTATGGTGTATTGTTTGGGCATTTATTTTCCCCATTTGGGCTATGAGTTAGATATCGAGTGGACATCTCATAGGTACTGTATGGGATATGTTATTACCCCGTGTGGGCTATGAGTTGGATGTCGAATGGACATCTCATAGGTAATGTGTGGGATATGTTATTGCCCTCTTTGGGCTAAGTGTCGGATGTTAAGTGAACATCATGCAATTTGGGGTGAATTATGCTTCATGATTCTACTTGGTTCATGTTACCCTAGGGTGATACGATCTCGTGTCGACTAGTCCTAAGTGTATGTGACACCTATTTAACATCATGATGATGCGAAAATGCTATGTTACATCATTTTATATCATGAGTGTGTGCAAGTGTCTACTTTAAGATTCATGGTTATCATGGCACATTTGTACAATGCATGATGAATCGAAAGCAAAAAATCACGTAGCACATAGCATGCAACGTTCCAACATCCAACC
Source organism: Euphorbia schlechtendalii (assembly GCA_949673415.1). NCBI lineage: Eukaryota > Viridiplantae > Streptophyta > Magnoliopsida > Malpighiales > Euphorbiaceae > Euphorbia > Euphorbia schlechtendalii. The sequence continues at coordinate 13,597 of CATIWQ010340261.1, read as the reverse complement.
ATACAGCTATCGTGTAGTCTCTATCCTAAGTTTGATTCATCTTATTACCACATGGGTATTAAGGAGTGCACCTGTAAGAGAAATATAATGCATGATCATTTGTTGGGTAACACCCTATGGAAAATGCCTACGATTTATCTAGAGGTTTGTTTTTGGGTTACTGATGTAGAAGGTTCTTATTGCACTAATATACACTCTAAACCTCTCCCCAAATAGGTTCTATTGAGGGTGGTACATGCGGTATGGGAACAAGTGCTCCACTCACTCAAGTACTATCTTTTCTCAAGGAGGAAGATGAGTACAAGAGTAAGTATTATGGCAATAGGGTACCTTAGACTTATGGGCTTATACCCTCTATTGTAATGCGATATTATGAATATGTCATAACTGAGAAAATACGGAATAATGTGATCAATAATCTTAGGCACTTAACCAAGATCTAAAACCTTTTTTTTAAAAAAAAAGTTTAAGAAAATATCCCCAACAGAGTTGCCACTATGAGTGGATGACACGGAAATGATGGGCTGAGAGCGAGCTAGGATGAGAGGCGCGGTCTACCGGGGTGTTTTTATGAAAATAAAATATCAGGTCGGGGACCTGAAAGGTTTGAAGAGAAAACAAAATCGATTTAGATTGGTCAAAACCTGAAATTGCTATCTCATAGTGTAGAGTCGCCACCTAGATTAGCTCTTCCAGGAACTAAAGTCCTATGAGGCTTAACATTCGGGGGACGGCCTACTAAGACACAGAGATTCTGGTTTGGGATAAGTTGCTTACTTCTTATTTGATCACATTAAATTACATCTATAGAAAACTGCGTTTCTTAATAATGCATATTCGAACTTATGCATTTTCGTGTTTATAAAGTATGATTTAACGCGCATACGGAAAATAGTAAATCCATACATAAAGCAGCAAATAAATGCGAGAAAATAAAATTACAAAACCTCGGGGGATGCAACCGCTTGCATAATCTATTAATTACATTTCCTTTGAAAATAATTGCAATACTTGAAGGAAAATAAAATCATATGCATACATCTAACTTAATCTACCTGCACCCACAAAGGTTAGTACATGGGATAAAACACGGAGCAAATATTTACACGTATGCTTGATTTAATTTTGACAAGGCCCGTGTGACCCTAATTAAAATATCGGATGTTAAAAATTCTCGTTTTGCAAGAAAACAATTCATTTTATTAACACGTAGGTTGCTCATTTTTATTTAATGAAAATGAAAATATGGAAAAAGGTGAGATCTGTTATTCGAGAATAATTTTGATTCCCTTCGCGGGGGTATTCTAACATGTATTTTGAGGAATCTCCATAGTTAAATAATTAAAAGAAAAGATAAAAAAAATAAAAGAAAACTACATAGTAAATAAAAATGACAATTAAAAAATAAAAAAATAAAAAAGAATTAATAAAATAAAATTGAAACAATTAAAGGAATAAAATAAATCCTAGGTCGATGACGAAAATCCAGTCCGTCTCAGAATTTAGGAGAAAAGAATATATGCAGCATAGTATAAGACATAAGGAAAAAACAGCTCTACGAACTCAAAGACTTACCCTTTGATTGCGAATCCATGTCGACAAAAATCCACTTGATCTCCGGGAGTGCTCCTCGTTCTTTTCGGTTTGATTGGTGTGAAATAGAAAGGTTTATTTATCTTAAAATAATTAGACTTAGACTCTAAATTTGTATCAGATCTGAGAATATCTGAAGATCTTTTTGAGAATAACAGGTGAATGAAATTGATTTTAAAATAATTAGATTCAAAACCTAAACTTGTTTTAGACTCGAAAATAATCAAAAGATTTTTGAAAGAAAGATGAATAAAAATCGAAAAAAACCAGAATTATTTCGTCAGAAAAAATATTTTTTTCATGACAATTTTCTCTTGTTTCGTCAAGAAAGTATTTATTTTTTCAAATTTTTTCTCCCCCTCTCTATTGAAAATTCCCCATACATAGGGGGAAAAAATCCACTCACCCCTATTAATTAAGGTTTTTATTGTCCCTTATTTCCTACCTTTTCAATTCAAAATCCCTTAACTTGGGTCACTATTCACGTGCTATTCTTTATTTATTTTTTTTATAATTATTTCTTTCAAATTCTATTTCTTTTATTCATTTATTATTTTTGATACCGTAAATTCCCCAGTATACACACATTCTTCTCCAAACCTTTCCCAACAAAACATCCCATTTTTCACATCCTCCAAATACTCAAACAACTCTCATTCATTCTAGTCTAAAATTTAAACCAATCCCCACTTCTTGAAATGTACTCTTTCTTCTAAACCAACTCCTACCTCTTTAATCCCTCTTATTGAAGAAGTTCCTAAAGCTGAGAACTCCACTTAGCAACGAAAAGCAAGTGAGGTTGTTGTTGAGCCAAATTTTGTAGCCAGTGGAGCAACCCCTCCAGCAAAAAGCCAGTCCAAGAGTACTTGGCTAATTCAGCCATCTTGGCTAAAATTAGGGAGTTAGCAAGGAAGAAATTCCCAACTCTCAATACTGATGTTGAGTTGGATGGAGCAGTAAGCTGCCTGCTACTGATTTAGGAATTGATGGACTTGTCCACAAGATCCAAGGCAAAGCTCCCGAAGTTTGATGCTCACTCTAGTATTCGCTCTGAATCCATTAACTATGAAGAATTTGAGAAGACGCAATCATCTTGCAAAGGAGAGTGCAAAGAGCCTTGTGGACAAGTTATCATTGATTGTTCTTTGTTCTTATGAACTAATAAGATACTCACCATTTGATACAAAAGAAATCGGCCATCCATTTTTATCAACAGATGGGTAGGTTTCAAAAACAATATTCTACCTTTGAACAATTCTTTAACATAGTCCTCCATCAAACCTAGGAACAAAGCCGGATCTAGGTCATCCTTTCGAATATAAGATAGCAAAGTTTTTTTCATATCTGTCATTCTCTTTCTAAGCAGGAAACCATATCTTTTCATACCATCCCATAGTACTTCACCAGTATCGAAAGAATCAACATCAATATTTACATCATGGAAATAGTTACGATTGAAGGCCAAAGAAAAACCTGTCTTTTTTTCGTCGAAAACCTAAATATTCGTTTAGCAAGAAATCAATCCCCCCTGATTCTCAATGGACTGATTGAATCTGCGGCTCAGCTCAATGCAGCTGTCTCTTCTATCCCCACATCTACTTTTTTTGCTAATACAGTAGCAGGTAAGATGAAGGGTAGTATAGATGTTGCAGCGGAGCGTTTGAGTAGTTTGAATGCCACGCTAGCTACTCAAACTACGCAATTTCTTAAGTTTTGCAAAGAACAGACCAAAATAAAGACATCAACAGATAATAAGATCAATGAGCTGTCAAAGCAAATTGATGTTACTAAGGATCTCGAGCACGACTTGTGCGAAGTGATGGAAAAGATGTCCAAGCTAATGGTGAATTATGATAAGAAGGTGGATCACGTTATCAAAACTATCAAAGATGTTGCGTAAAAGATGGACAAACCTGTGCTGAACCTAGATGTGCTTGGAGATAATCTTGACTCAGCTTGTAAGTTTATCAATGACAACATTGATGATTCAATGAAGAAGGAATAAAAAGCTCTCCTAGAAGAAACAGGAAAACTCCAACTCAGTCTCTAGACCTGGAAAATGGTCTCTTAATGCATAAAAAATTGAATGCCATTAAGGATCGTATGCATGATATGCATAAGAATGTAGATCAACTAGTAACCACCGGGTTGTATGAATCAAAGGATATTGAATTCACGGTGAAGGCCATGAACAATTTCTGCCCTAGGATCATTGACATGGAAGCTAAGCTGAAGATCGCAATTTCTACATCAGATTTTAGATGTTAAGGGTTTGATCATATCACTAATCTCACCTAGTGTCACCATATACTTCTTGAAGAGCTCAATGATCAAGACATTTTTACACTGAAGGGAAAAGAGCAACTAGAGTAAGAGACTTCTCCATCAATCATAGGGAAGCAAGAGAACTTCAATCTACTCTCGACTCCTATAATCTATGTTTGGATCAAATTGTGAAAGGCTAGATAACAAAGGGGGAGAAAGTAGTTGAAGATGCAACAAGGATTACACAACAATACAAAGCTTCACTTTCACAAAGGCCTCTACATCCTCAACCTCAGCAACAACATCAACAACAGCAGCAACAACAATAGTAGCACCATCAAAGTCAACGACGCCATTCAAGCTATTCCAAAGGTAGTGTATAATCTTCTTCTCATCAGCCTCATAATAGCTGTAGATAGCTTAGAATAGACTCAGACTTGTAATAGAGGAATATTTTGTAACCACTTAGTTTAAAACACTTTTTGGGTACTAACTAGGTTTTTTATCAATGAAAAATTACAAGTTTACTTCTATCAAGTTAAGAGCTCCTTAACTGTATATTTGATGTTTATGCCTTGTTATTTTTACTTATAAACTGTTACAGGAATAATCTAAGACCATTATTAAGGAGAAGGTGAAGTAAGACAAAGTCCCAAGTTTCAAAGGAATTCCTCTAAGTATTGGGGAGTTAAGCTGACTGAAGAGAATCCGCTCAGTATGGGGGAGTCCACACTAACTAAGGGTTCTCTCAGCATGGGGGAGTCTTACATCATCTATCATGTATCTCTATATCTTTAAACTATTTATTCAATTAATCTCTTCTACTACCTAGTTTGTTATCTGTTTCAAAATGGGGGAGATTGTTGAATTTAAGTTAATAGTATTTCATAGTACTTAAACATTTTGGAAATAACAAACTGTCTAGGATAATAAAATTAATTGAGTATTAAGTAGACTCTAACTTAAACAAGTTTGCTTGAGTTTGTTTAAGGGAAAATAACTCAGTTTACTGAGTTTTAACTAAGTTATGGCTTAGAGTCATAAAAGCTGTGTAAAACTGAGTATTACATAATTTATAAGATATGGATTCAATGAAGCTAAGTAGCTTTTATTTTATAAAAGTTGAGTTCTTTGACACATGGGAAATATTCATGACACATGTACGTTAAACTTTGTCTGTGAGAGACGAAATATTCTGTTTGTGCTTTTTTACGTAAAAAGGCACTAAAATTATAAAGGATATTTAAGTGGTATTCACAACAAAAAAGGTGTCAGCACAAAATGTTGGAGATTCCTAGCTAAGGTCTAAGGTAAAAGGCATATTCTGACATGCGCCATTTTCTAGTGTCTCTATGCTCCTCTACAACATCAGCAATTAGACAAATCACAAGCTTCCAAGTCGCATCTCTTACGCCTCTCTATGAGAACGAAGTTGCTTGAAGAAATGAGTTATTGACTCTTCTCAGAATAACAGATTAATCTCGCGCTTCAATGTTTGAATTTCTAGTCTCTAAAAGACTTGGAATTTGTTTCAAATGGAAAAAATTGAAAGCTATGAAGAGAAGATAAATTAAAGATAAAGTCAAGATGAGAAGTTCGCAATAATGGCTACTTCCAAGACCTTCAAGTATAAATAGAAGACAGAAGCAGACAATCAAACTTTGTGAATCACCTCGAATTTTTTAAGAGCTTAAATACTGTAAAAATGTTCCCAACATTAAGAAATTCCAAATCAAGCATTCTAAGTAAATGCAAATCACTAATATATTTGTAATAGAGAGAATCAAATCTTAAATTTAACATTGTAAAAGGATTTAATGAGTTTTATAAGTTGAAATCCTTAGTTTGCATTTCTTATTCAAATCTGAGTGATAGTTTAGGAAAGGTACCTAAATTGTGGTTTGAGAGGTAGTTAGAAAGGAAGGTGCTTTCTGTAATCGCTTCTACCCATTGTAAAGGCTTCTCAGCCTAAGGAAGGAACGAAACACTAGTGGATTAAAGCTTAGGAAGGAATCCGAGGACTAGAGGTAGGCTCGGGGCCGAACCAGGATAAAATCTAAGGTGTTAAGTTTCTAACCTTTGTTGTTTGTCTCTATAGTGTCTTTCTCATTCATCACTCTCTTTTTTTTATAAGTTATGCTTGAAAAACCAATCTAAGTTGAGTAAAGTACTCGGTAGAGATTGAAGATAAACTAAGTTAGTGAAGCTGAGTAGTTTATAGTTTTAAGACTTGCACTCAACATAGAGTTACTCAGCACGCATCTAAAAAATGAACTTGGAAAAGAATTTTATAAATTCTAAAAAGAAACAAGTAACTACATTCACCCCCTCTACTTTGTTATATAAGCTATTTCAGACTAATAATCTTTTTGTTTTAATTGACTACTCTTCAATTTCCAATCCCTAAAACAACCTTCTAATCAAGTTCTTTGAGGTCCTATATCTTCAAGATTGCTCAGGATCTGAAAAATACAAACTCTAAGCCAAAAGATAAAAACTGAAACTAAAAACTATATCAATTCATTCTTTTATTCATTCTTATATATTTATGATCGCTTTGTAGCATGAAGGGATTACGTATCGCTTTGAGTAAGTCTTCTAACTTTCTCTTTAATTCCTCTTTTCAGTAAATTTCACTGTAATCATGTTTTTATGGATTTTAGAAAACATGCAACGACATGATTTTATGATTTACCTTTTGTTTTGTGGATTTTTTGTGGTTTTCTAAAATTGTATATCACTCAACTTTTGTTCTCTAAACATGATGTCATGTAATTTGTTAATTTTACAATCTATAATTTTTAAATCCTGTAATCTCCAATCAATAATTACAAATTTCAAATTAGTGATTAGATAAGAGTCAAAATGAACCGAATTATCATTTCTCTATCTAAAATGCCAAAATTCAAATATTCCAGGGAAAGCTCGATTTATAAATTTGGACAAAATATCAAAAAGTCAAAATTTTATCAAATAGGTAATTTACCGGCTGATTGCCTATCAAAATATAATCCCCTCTCACAAATTCTATAAAAACCCTATAACTTTTACATTCCGTTAACTCGCGAGCCTTTTACATAGGTAATTAGCTCACTGACTAATTATCTATCTTGCCCTAATCCCTAGCTTCCCATGATTTTCGAAGATTATATTCTAATAGGTAATTAGTCCTCCGGCTAATTACCTCACTAATATAAAAGGTGTATTTTCTCCACATTTTGAAATATTCAAAATTCTCTTAAAAACCAAAGTTTTCGAGCTTCCAAACTATCATTATTCTCGAGTTTTCACACCAATACTCAGGTATAAACTCAACCAAAATAATTCCAATTCATTTCCAAATCGATTTAAATCAAGATTCATCCATGAACTTTAGTTTAAACTCGATCATTTCCATCAAATTCATCCATTCTAAAAGTTTATAGCCATAAACTTGCCAAATTTTTTGATCCAAGATTATAGCCATAACTTGAGTAAAACATATTCACTATTTTCCTCCAATATTCTTCTCGACAAATTCGATTTTACATTAACTCTCACGTCATCCTAGACATAAGAAAAGGAAAGTGAATTTGTACTTTCATATTGCATTTTTTCATGCTTGGGGGAAAGATTTGATTGGAGTTGCTTTCCCCTTATTTTCAAATAAATATATTAATATGTGTGAATGAGCTTGCAAGTAAAGACCAATTTCCCTAAATAAGGGGAAACTTTGTCTCTATTTTTATGGGAAAACCCCAAGTGTTATCATTACAAATGTCCATTTATTACGCCTTCGTAATGTCAAAATTATCGCATGTAACATAATTCTCGAAGTTTTGAATAAAATAGTAGTCATCATGTTCCAAATCAGAATCTCTATTCTCTTGGTATAAAAATCCCAATCTAGATCAGTATACCAAAATTATCAATGGAGTTGAACTGGTTGACGATGCTTTTTTGATAAAATGAGGTATTAACTTTGTTTTATTTTTCTGAAGTTTATAATAGAATTGAATTTAAAAACAATTTTTCTTATACATTACATGTGAACATTTTCCTAATAAAGTCACATTTTTTGTTTAAAAAAGGAATAAGGAATTCTCATGGGAAAATATTTTCATAATCACCATAATGGGTATTTTCGTGTCTTGCACATTATAACTAGACCCCTCAAGAAGATCGTCTGCTCCCATGTATTATGATGAACTTCAAGACAAAATACTCGATTTTAGTTTTTAGTTTCTAACTTTTTGTTTTGCAGGTTTAATCGGATATTTTGTTTTTTATTCTTAATCTGATACTTATATGTGATTTATAACATGATCTTTTACAGTTATAATATGATTAATGATGCCATGTATACATATTTCCATGGTGTAATTTATAAATTGAGTTTTCTTATTTTCTCATGTACTTTCTTCTTAAAAATAATCATAGGCAATAACTTAGAGTTAAACAAAGAATTATTGGTTTTATCCTTACTATGTAATTTAAATTGAATGAATATAAATAAGTGGCTCATTTGAACCGGATCTTTGAGCTAAGGTATGGAATTGTTCTCGGAAACGATGCTATACTAGAATTTCAAGGAAAGAGCTGATCTAAGTGGTAACTCTATATTTTAATTTAGGAATCTTTGCTCCTGAATCTCAACTCGAAGAAGCTCATCCTGATGAGTCCCATGATCCGAAGGAGCTTGACAGGAAGGGTAGTGAATACCAAATCTTATCAGAATACTAAAATGTAATTCATTCATAGTGGTGACTTTGCTGAGAACTTATCTTTTTATTACACTTAAAAATTTAAACAATCGACGAGTGGTGAAAGTATTTAGCCAAATTAGCCCAATAATCCATAATATAAAAAATGGTTATTCATTGCATTAGCTTGATTCTTTTGCATTTAATAAAGGATTCCCTTTATCAACTAGTTCACTCATGAAAGTGCCTTCTAATGTTCTCTATGGATCTTAGTGACACCTAATGGGTAACCACTCACAACCATTAGTACCTTTATAGTCCTTAATGGGATCAGTGTAAGTCGTAGTGTTGTGAGAGTCATTTTCATCAATAACCGGACCAATGAGCTCATGTAATTAATGCATAATAATTTTCTCTTAGGACTTACCCTAATCACAATTAATAGAATAGGTTGCGACTTTGTTCTCTCTTATAGTTTCAAATTATTAGAGTTAAGCTTATTTCTATAAGCTTTACCAATTTGATATCAAACTGTGTAAGAGTTATAAGAAGGTTTAGAGGGATAAGACTGGAAGAATTACCCTTACTTGCTTTCATATTTGCACAATATACACCATTTTTTATATTGACATGCTACGTGTTTCTCACCATGTTACACATTTCCTTGCTACTTGTATATTTGTTTTTATGCTACAAGTATACCATGATTATGTGTTATATACCATGACTAACCACGACCTTTATATAAACATAAGCACACACATAAAGCTTTGTTTATTCATTTATAGTTTTCACCGATCGGGATACCCATGGAACATCTCACCTGGTATTCTTTAGGACTACTATACCCTAAAGATATCCCACCAATATCTTGACAATACCACACTTATACCATGAATATACCTAATCTTATCCATATAACCTAGAGATATTCCATCGATATCTCAGATTATACCATGTATATATCATGTTTATACCCAAACTTATCCATATACCCTGGAGATATCCCACCGATATCTTGATCAACCATGTGTATACCATTTTTATACCTTGTCATAGATACTATACATTAGAGATATTCCACCAATATTTCAATTATACCATGTTTATACCTTGTCCAACGCCACACATCTTAGATATATCATATTGATATCTCAATTGAGCCATGTTTATACCATGTATATACCTTGTCTTAGACCATGTACCCTATAAATATCCCATTGATATCTCATTCATACCATAGTTTATACCAAGAATATACCTTGTTCTACACACCATACCTTAGAGATATCCCATCGTTACCTCATCTAACCCATATCTACACCATAAATACATTTTACCCATATCTCGACCAGTCTATGTCATCTGTCAACCCAATCACGATTACCATCACATGCTACCATACCCCTATCTAAGATATAATATTCAACCGATATTTTATAGAACTTAACCCAAACAAGTAAAATCCTTAATCCCAGTTTTCACCCCATAACACATCCAACCCCATTACCATGTTCTATGGGTATATCGATTGGAAATTTTATGTGCTTTTACAATCACTAACATGTTTGGTTTTTTAAACACCACAAACACATGTTTGTTTACTTTTAAAGCATCACGTTACATGTACATTTACCCCCTATTTTGCAGTCATATTCGCAAATCATGCATATGTTTATATTCGTCTATCATCATCATACTATATCCCACATCCATGCAATAAACCTAGCATGGACTGACCTAAACCTTGTTGTGTTTAAGCATGGGAGAGAAGTAGTAAGCGTTTGGTCTGAAAATTAAGTTCAACAATCAAAGACCAGTAGTTTGATCTAGCTCAATGGTTAAAGAGGAGTCAATTGAACCGAGTTTATGTTTTACTTTTTCTTTTAGAATAATATCTTTTGAAAGTCTCTTCAATGAATTTATAGTTTCCTTTGTCGAGTTTACAATGACTTATGCATTCAATGGTGCATTTAGTGAACAAGTTTGAGTCTCTTTGAAAGAGGCCCATGAGAAAGAAGATGCTCTTAAAAAACCTGAGAAATCACTTGAAGAGGAACTCAAGGATAGGAAATATTAAGTTAATAAGTAAATTTTCATCCAAGCACTCCTTCAACAACTTCTTGAGGCAAATGGTCGGGGAACGAAAACTAATGCTTGTAGTGGAGTCAAGTAATTACTACCTGGTTTTAGCATGCCTTCCCTCCCTTCTTACAAGAGAACCAACCCACCTATGGTACATTTAGAGAATTATGATATGAGGATGAAAGAAATGTTTGACAACCAACTAGCAAAGATGTTCTCTTGTAACCTAACAAGAGTTTCTTATGAGCGCGCAATCTTTTTCGATGGGTTGGGGCTTAAAATGTGAGGATCATGAAATTACCAATTTTGTGTAATTATAAAATATTTACACTTTTAAATTTTCATGTAAGCCTTTAAGAAAATTTTCTTCTTCGCCATAGGCCGAAAATGTGATTTTATCAAGAAAATATTCACATATAATTTGTAAGGAAAATCTTTTCCAACTCAATTTTATTATAAATCCAAAATGAAAATAAAATAAAGTTAATACCTTATTTTATAGAAAAAGAGTCTCCACCCCAGTTTATCTCCACAAGGAATTATGGTGTACTGATACAAAGTAAAATTTTTATACCAAAAAGATTGAGAATCTGAGTTTGGACATAATAACTATTCAAAACTTTGAGAATTATAACATCTTAGAACTTCTTTTATCTGTGTAGGGAAAATTGGGGTGCTAAATAGTGAGGTTGCTAGCCTGCGTCTTATAGCATCTTAGTAAGGACATGGTAGTAAAGCTCTAGAATCAAATGGGGGGCAAAGGCGTATGATCCCTCGATACTCGGAACTTCATGTGCATGTAACTTGATCCAATTCTGCAATAGTAACTAGTACAATACACTCATTCCATCTTGTTAAGTATCATCTAGTTTATTGAGCTCAGATAAAGTGTTAGCTCATGTAATAGTCGTAGCTATCAATCATGCATTGTATAAGACAGCCTCTGATACCATTGTTAGTTAATTAAGGCAGGTTATGAACATGGGAACTTGCATGGTGGAATTTCAAAACTTAAAATCAACCTAAAAGGAACTCCTAAGCATGACATAATTAACATAATCTTAATTGAAATATTCCATATATGCTTTAGGTTTATAAAACTTATTAAAAGAATCCTATCATCTAAGTTTAAAGCATCACTAGTTGATGTGTCCTTCCTTTGGTGTGGAAGAGCGATCCCTCTAAATAAATAGATAGCACTCCATTAGCACAAGCTTCGAAACTAGGACAACCTTTATGACAACTCCACACGAACCCCACTATCCAAAACTTCATAAGGAGGGAGAACTCGTTGGTTGATAAGTGGTTGCTAAACTACTCATAGACCAACCCAAAAATAATTGCGAAGGCTCTTTTCTAAAAAACTAATAAGCCTTCAAAAATTCTCACAAATGTTAGAGAAAATAGTGGAGGATCTAACAAAATTAGCAAGAAAAAGGAGTTAAGTTCAAAAGGATGGCTGAATTGAAGTACTAAATGAAGAGGATGAAAGGCTCCTATTTATAGGAGAAGGGGAGTAGATAAAGCTCCCAAATTTAACAATGTGGGATGAGGAAATCTCCATCACACATACACGGGTCACCCATGGAGCTCCATGCTCCACAGGTCTAACCCTCGTGGACACAATCCGCTTCGGTGAGTTGTGTGTGCTGTTCAAGGTAAGCCCGTCGGTCTTACCTTGCCTAGCTTGGCTTGTGGAGTGTTGGTGGGCCTGTACAGTTGGCCCACACAAGCTTTACCTAGCGCTTGCCGGCTTGCAACCCACCAACATGCACTAGGTTGCGCTAGCATCTACCGGTGGCCCGTGAGGATAATTATGCTTGCATGGTTATCATGCAGGCCCCTTCCCTTGATAACCCATGTTTGTGGGGTCCACTCGCAACGGGAAAAATTCCCTTGCTCTGCATGTTGAATATTTTTCCTCTTTCATTATTTATTTGGTCCGATCATTTAATTGTCCATCCAAAATGAACTTGAATCTCCCTTTTATTCTCGGTATAAACCCCATCCATAAGTTCTTTACTTAGTCTAGTGAAGGTCCAATGTGTGTGACCTCATAGGATCATAAAGTATAGAGCTGCTAAAGATGACCTAAACTTAGTTTCCCATTTGGAAACCTTTAGGCTCAATGTTTTAGATCGAAATGGAACTTGATAACTCTAGACGATCAAATGGGCTTTCTAGCAAAAACGTATGATCCCCCGATACTTGGAACCTCACTTGCCTGTGACTTGATCCGGTTTATGAGTGTGTTACTTCAATAAGAGGCCTAAGGAACAACTCCCATTACATTACTATATCAGGAGTGATGGATCCCATCTTGACTACCCAGCTTACCAATGAGTGGTCATCTCTATACCTGTAATCATCCTTATCATCCTGATCACCAGGGTATGTATAAGTATAACCCAAATTATATCAACTTCCACACAAGGTCTCAAGTTTGAGGATACTCATAATGGTACTATAATAAGTTGTGACACCAACACATGAATATAGTTATTTCTGAGAGTCTATCTAATAGTGGTCTTCAATGTATTACCCGAATACATTCATTTGTTAACTCAAGGTATCACCTTCAGGTTGTGAGATCGGTTGCTTGGATTCAATACAAGGAGTAAGCTTGCACATGCTAGTCTATCCGCTTCATTGATGTCCAGTCTCAACGAAACTATGACTAGGGATATTTTGACTTTTTCATAATTACACATGTGTGTATGTCTCACTCCACATAGCTCCCACTATATCCTTGCACTTTCTCCCTATGAAATGGTCATGGACATTGTCTTATTATTTCAATGAATATATGTACATACATAATAACATATATATACACACACACACACACACACACACACACACACACACATACACACACACACACACATATGTATAGATATGTATAGCTATACATATCTATATATATCTATAGATATGTATAGATATGTGTGTGTGTTTATATATATATATAT
>CATIWQ010340253.1:0-14792 GCA_949673415.1 Euphorbia schlechtendalii | reverse complement strand
TATTGAGTAATCTGTTTTGACTATATTCCACACACACGTGTGTGTGTATATGTGTGTGTGTATATGTGTGTGTGTGTGTGTATGTATATGTACACACACACACACACATATATATATATACACGCACACACACACACACATGTATATGTATATATGTGTGTGTGTGTGTACACACACACATATAGATATATACATATAGATATCTATATGTATATCTATATGTATATATATACATCTATATGTATATATATATAAATCTATATGTATATATATACATGTATATGTATGTATATATATACATGTATATGTATATAAATACATGTATATGTATATAAATACATGTAGGTATCTACATATATGCATATATATGTATATGTATATATATGTATGTATATGTATGTGTGTATATGTATATATATGTGTGTGTGTGTGTGTGTGTGTGTGTGTGTGTATCTATATCTGTGTGTGTGTGTGTGTGTGTGTATTTGGTTAAATGATTTTAAATTTTGTATAATAACATTTATATGTTTAAATAGACCTATTCTTCTTTTTCAAAAGCCTGACTAGAGTCCAAACCCGTTAAAGCCCAAAGTCTTTTGCACCTGGCTTGGTTTTTGTATAAATACTTGAACTCAGTTCAATGAATAATTAATTATATAATACCTATTTATATATTATGTTTACCAATTATTTTTATTTTTTAAATTTTAACTCCTTGAATTTTTTTAACTCAAATACAATGATTGATAGTAAAATATTAAAGTGTGGACCGGACTGAGGTTTGGTTGATGATGTTTATAAAAAGCCCAAACAAACCCAAATTAACCCAGCCCAAGTCCGTGATGAACATGTCTAGTTTAAATTATAAATCATGGTTTTAGCCTTAGGCCATTTGCTGACCCTTTGAATATAGAAGGTCATGGATTTAAGTAGACATGTTCATGAACCTGGATACCCTAACCCTAATTGACAAACAAGTATAGATATAGGTTCAACTAAATTAATTTGTTTTCTAATCAAATTTTCCTAAAACTTATTAAAATACTAATATTTTTATAATTTTGTATTACACGTGATAAAAGTTATAATACACTGACAACTAACATTAATTAAAATTTCATATTTTGAAGTTTAGGCTTTAAATATAGTATATTAACCGAAATAATGTCGTGATGGGAAATGTAATGAATTTTGTATTAAACAAAATTTAGTTAGAGCAGATAACATATTATTTCCAATTTTACATTATTTTATAATAGATATTATATATTCCCAAATATAATAGATATATGTTTGTCTACTGGAATTGTAAATTATTCTACCACGCACCTGTACTCATCTATTCTTTATGCTCCCAAATAATAACTGTTAGATTACATTACTCACTTTCGAACAAACGGTGCACATTATTCAAACACAAAGAAACATATATTTATTATTACACCCATTAACATTGTCATTTTTATTTTTTTATTAAATTATGACATAAAAAATAGTCATAACTACATTATATACAATAACGTTTAAAAATCATAACTAATTATCATAATAGGGATAAATACTATATAGCGTCATAAAAATACATTGCATCACATGACAAAAATCGAATAACGTTGCTGTAAAATATATTATATGATAAAATTAAATTTGTCACATTATTATTTCTCGAAAGATGACGATTTGAAACGTCATTAAAATATAAATTTTTTACATGACGATAGTGTTGTCACTATCATTTTTATTTTTATCAAATTGTGCCATAAAAAATAGTCTTAACTATATTATATACAATGATGTTTTAAAATCATACTCCCTCCATCCCAATTTAAATGGCTTTTTAGAGTTTTTCCTTAGAATTAAGAATTGATATAAAAAGACTAAATTAACCCTTTACATTTATTACATTGACTAATTAAGTAATAATGAGTTATCTCCTCTTTAGCCATATTTCCTTATATTTGATATCTACAGAATTTAATTCCATCTTAATTATGGGATTATATTGGAATTTTATTGTTATTAATTATTAGAAAGATGAAATAAATCCCTTGAAGATAGCAAAATTAATTTATTATCATTAATATAGATAGATTTGAAAGAGAGATAAAATAAATTTCTTAAATATAGAGAATAAATTGGTTGTTATTAATAAGGGTGGAACTGGAAGAAAGAGAGAGAAAAATCAACAAATGACAATTATTTTGGGAAGAGATAAAAAGGTTAAAAATACATTTAAATTGGGACGGAGGGAGTAACTAATTATCAAAATAGTGACAAATACTATATAGCGTCATAAAAATATTTGCATTGCATGACGAAAACTTAATAATGTCACTGTAAAATATATTATATGACAAAATTGAACGTGTCACATTATTGTTTCTCCAAAGATGACGATTTGAAATGTCATAATAATAATTTTTTTATCATGACGATAGTGTTGTCACTATCTTTTTTATTTTTATCAAATCGTGACAAATTTATTGGTATTGCTTTTTACCGATTATTTCTTTCACCTATGCGTGTTAGCGATTGTGCCATTCTTGGTTGATTTGACTAATAGATCGGTTATCGTCTATGTCCACGACTTCAATTGTTATCTCGTTTAGCATTTCTAATCGATTGGTTGGTGCTCACGCTGCCTTGCTAGCTTGTATGCGTTGATGGGCATTGGTGTTTGATCATCAACCTTTTCTTATGAATTCAATTATTCTTTGACGATAGGTGATATGTCGAGGATCAAAAGGCTTCGAACCTGGTAGCTTCATCCCATCGAGGGTGAACAATTTATGTTCAACGATGTTTCTTTAATAGTGTAATGATAAGCCCATAAGTGTTGGTAAGGCGTGTGATGGAGTTGTTGATGTGCTCAACGATTTGACTCATTCTTTGTGTCTTTGGCATTGCACCGGTTTCTTAACCGTTTTGGGGGAAGTTAACTTTAGTCTGCTCTTGTTAACTTTTTGGCCTATTCTAGTTTCAATCATTTTAACTTTTGCTTGACTGATTTCATAGTCAGTGGAGATTCTGTGCTTGGCAATCTTTCTGACGATCTTACATCTTCATAGGATCTGGCAAATGCTATCACTCATTGTCTAAGTACTTGTGTTTGTCTCTCACTTTCCCTTAAGAGTCAAATCATTTGAACTTATTACAATTGTAGGGGATCCATTTATATCCAAATTAATTTCAAAATATGATGTGTCACATGTGCTAAAAACATTATGTATATGTTTATAAGAATGCGTGATGTCAATCAATAGGATATCGAGTGAGTAAACAAAGTTCAATTTATTCAAAAAAAGGTTCAAAAGCCTCATGGGAAAAATTGCTAAAAAGAACTAATTTATTACATTATAATCCTTTGGTTATCTTCCAGTTATAGTGCCCCCCAAATTTGTCCATGGATTCAAAATACTCCATCCTCTCTGCCTTGTCAAACACTTCTTGATAGCTGGAAAATATATCAAAACCCAAACTTATTTCTGTAAGATGGCAGTGCGTCATTAAGAAGTTTAGTTATCATCTTTGGTAGGGTTAAACGTGCCTGAAGCTTGACTTGTGTGGCCATCCAACTCTCATAGTAAGATTTGAAGCTTTCGCTCTACTTCTACCTTATAGCCTCCAAATTTTGCATTATGGTTTCCATTTGAGTGTTGAAACCATAATGCCCCATCATAGCCTGAGAAAGACTATTCCAATCAGAAGCTACATTCAACGGAAGGTGACTATACCATTCGTTGACTGGGTGGCCCAAGGTAATAATGACAATCTTAGCCATCATCCACTCGCTTAACCTCAATGCTCTCATCACTGTCTGCTAATGTGTTAGATAAGTACGCGGGTCTCCAAAACCCATGTATTTCTCAAATTGTGGAATCACAAAGTTTGGTGGTAAGCTGTCTTCTTCCCTGACTATTGGCTACGTAGGGTATGTACTCATGAGATAACCATCGAGTGACCAAGAACTGTTACCACAATTCTACTATGCCTGGTTGCTGGAGAATAGTATTCCTCATGTTTGGATAGAAACCATACTGCTCCTAGGGAAATGTAGTTCCTCCGAGAGTTACCGCAAAGTTATGCAACTGAGGGATAGCCTTGAACTATGAGGAAAATGGCGTACTCCAATTAGGAATAGGTTGTTAGGTCATTCCTTGATTGAAAGGTCCTTGATTGGCAAAGTTATATCTCGGATGACCAATTTGAGGTTGATTCTGATTCAGCTGACTTTGTCCTTCCCCAAACTGGTAAAAGGTAGTAGGAGTTGGGTGTACCATACGAGAAGTAAAAGGTCCCCCTATTCTAAGCTGGTTATTTGGACTACCGATGTTAAGGGTGGCCTCCGGGTTGGACACCACATGATGAATTCTCCTGACATGCTGATGAATCAGCGATGCCAGTTGGTTACTGTTTGCAAAGGCATTTAGGGTAGCAGCAATCTTGGCACTCACCGATGATTGATGTGTCTATTGAGAATTTTATTCTTTAAGGAAAGGGTGATACCCCCCAGCAACTTCGTCATGCGGATCGACCATGCTATCAAAAATGAAAGACGCATGTTAAACTGAATCTTAATCTAAACCCAAGTTTTCACTTAAATCAGTGTGCGGAATCCCCTCTAGACTAACCATGATAGGAGAAATGCGGGCCAAGCGGCTGGAGGGTCTTTTCCAAGTTGAAGTACGCAGGTAGAAAATCAGACCATGTATATTGGATTCGTGATGTGATTAATGATGTGTAAAAATGCGTGAGATGTTAATGTTATGGCTACATTCACAAGGGGTTAGCATGCCATTATGCGAAATAAATAATATGTTTATCAATCCATTTGAAACAAACAGGTTAGTCATTTGATAAAATGAAAAAAGGAGAAAATGAAAATCCAGCCACTGAGGGTGGATTTGAGATCTGTACAATATCAGTATGACATCGTAGAAGCATGAGTAGTGTGAATGAGGTAACCAAGTTACCCGTGTGGTAATAGGTTAATAGTTTAAGATTTCCTATTGTGACTAGATCTCATGGAATGAGTAGGTCAAATTGATTTCGGGTAAGCATTGTGACATACCCTAATGAAATTGAATTAAATAAAAATAAAACAAAAACAACTACCTTATGTAGCTGTCAAATGAATGAATTGGTTATTTTACCCAATTAGGGTGGAGTTTCTGATGCCCGTGTGGTCATCACTATTTGAGGGTATGTAGTGATGCATGAATCATTACCCCGTGTGGGTGAATGGTTCAGGTATAAAGCGTATACCCTTGAAGATTTGGTAAGGTAAGGTATTCAAAATAAGTTAGCCCCGTGTGGGCTTAGGTTCGAATGTCAGCAGGGACATTATTCTATGTGGGAAAAATGGTTTGGGTGGTTATTGGCCCCCGTTTGGGCTATGTGGTCCTGTGTGGGCTATGAGTTAGATGCTGAGTGGACATCTCATAGGTAGTGTGTGGGATATGTTACCGCCCCTTGTGGGCTGAGTGTCGGATGTCAAGTAGACATCACGCAATTTAGGGTGAATGATGCTTCATGATTCTAATTGGTTTCATGTTGTCTTACATGATCTCGAGTGTTAATTATTCCTAAGTGTATGTTATACCGGTTTGGTATCATGATGATGAGAGAATGCTATGTCTGTTTTATATTGTTTTAATATCATGTGTGTGCGTTCAAGTATCTACACAAAGATTTATGATTAGCATGATGCATTTGTACAATGCATGATAAATCAAAAGTGGTAAACACATAACACATAGCATGCAACGTCCAAACTTCCAACCATACAACTCCAGCGTGTAGGGTTTTTGGCTAGTCTCTATCCTAAGTTCGGTTCATCTTAGTACCACGAGGATACTAAGGAGCGCACCTCCAGGAAAAATATAATGTATGATCGTTTGTTGGGTAACACCCTAAGGAAAATGCCTATGGCTTATCTATATGAGGTTTGCTTTTGGGTTGCTAATGTAGAAGGTTCTTTTTGCACTAAAATACACTCCAAGCCTCTCCCCAAATGGGTTCTGATGAGGGAGGTACATGAGATATGATAACAAGTGCTCGACTCGGTCAAGTGCTATCTTTTCTCAAGGAGGTAAATTAGTAAAAGAGAAAGCTTTGCGGTAATAGGGTACCTTAAACTTACAGGCTAATCCCCTCTATTGCAATGCGCTATTAGAAATATGTCATAATAAAGAAAATACGGAATAGTGATCAATAATTTTAGGCACTTATCCAAAATCTAAAACCTTTGAAAAAAAAAGTTTAAGAAAAATTCCCAGCAGAGTCACCACTGTGAGCGGACGACACGGAAGCGATGTACAGAGAGCGCGATGAGAATGAGAGGCTCGGTCCACCGGGGTGCTTTTGTGAAAATAAAATATATCGGGTCAAGGACTCGAAGGTTTAAAAGAGAAAGCGAAAACGATTTAGATCATCACAACCCGAATCCACCGTCTCCTTGTGTAGAGTCGCCACCTAGATTTGCTCTTCCAGAAATTAAAGTCCAGTGAGGCTTAACGTCCGAGGGAAGGCCCACTAAGACAAAGAGATTTGGGATAATTTGCTTACTTCTTATTGGATCACATTAAATTACATCTTCAGAAAATCGCATTTCTTAATTATGCATATTCGTACTTATATCATTTTCGTGTTTATAATGTATGATTTAACGAGCATGTGGAAAACAGTAAATCCATACATAAAGCAGTAGATAAATGCGGAAAAGTAAATATTAAAAATTACAAAACCTCGGGGAATGTAACCGTCTGCCTAATTTATTAATTACATTTCCTTTAAAAAAAAATAATTGCAATACCCAAAGGAAAATAAAATCATAGGCATACATCTAACCTAATCTACTTGCATCCACCAAAGTTAGCATAAGAGATATAGCACAACATGAATATTTACACACATGCTCCATTTGAATTTGGCGAGGCCCTAGTGCCCTAATTAAAATATCAAAGATTGAAAATTCTTATCTTGAAATAAAATGATTCATTTTATTTACAAATATGTTGCTCATTTTTATTTAATAAAAATGATCGCATGGCAAATGTGAGGTCTGTTATCATATTTTTTTAGTAAAAATTCTCTTCGTTTTGTCGAGAGAAAAAATATTTTTTCTAAAATTTTTCGGTCCTCCTTTTCTAATAGGGAAACATTTAATGGTATCATTTAAATGATATCATTCAATGATATAATTTCCTTTTTTTCATTATGTATTTGGACCATATTGTAGTACTATTCAATAATTATCTAGGTCCTTAAAAATATTTTAAGCCTTTAAGTTTTCACTTTAAGCTTTTAAATATTTTTTTACGGTCCTAAATATTTATTTAGGGCGCATAATTTTTTATTTTTTTATGAGGAGAGCTCTCATTTGAAAATCATCGGACAGTTGAAAATTGTGAATTCAAGGAATAAATCCCGAAAAACCATCATCATCGAATGCTCTGGTACTAAATCTCGTGCTCACAACATGTTTGATAGTGATAATTTCTAATGCGAAGTTGAATCTAGTTCTCTGAAAATATCAAAAACATTAGCCATGTTTTACTTATAAGGCCCTGTTCTCTTCACTTTCAATTTGGTTCAGTTCAGTTAAGTTAAGTTCAGTTTAGGTTCATTAAGTTCAGTTAAGTTCAATTAAGTTCAGTTCAGGTTCATTAAATTCAGTTCAGTTGAGTTCAGTTAACGTCTATTAAATTCTGTTCAGGTCCATAAATTTTAAATTTAATAATGATTATTCTAATTAATCTTTAATAAAAATTAATAGTAATAATAATAAAAAGAAGAACAATAATAAAAATATTAATATAGAAAAATAATTATTATTTGATGTAGTTAATATTGATTATAAATAGAGTAAAAATAATTTTTAAATAGTTATAATTACTAGTGTCATTGATATAATAATAGTATTAATGTAATTATAATATAATAATACTTTTATTTATAATCATAGTATTATTTTAGTTAGAAAATGTGATAAGGGATAGTAAAATAAAAATATTTATTAATTAAAACAACTATTACGTTTTCATAATACAATAATAAGTGATAATTTGAATCCAAACTACAATTTATTATAATAATTATTATTAGTTCACGTGTAATTGTAACAACAATTATTATTTGAATAACAAAATTTTAATTAAATGAATTTACGTATTATAATAATTTTTATTATTAATGGTATTATAATTGTTTTATTAATTATTTTATATAGGTAGTTATTAATAATATTATTTGTAATGATTATTAATAATTTATTTATTTTTATGTTTATTGGGTTTCACTATTATTTTAATAATTAATATATTTATTATTAAGTTCAATTAAATTCAGGTTCATTAAGTTCAGTTCAGTTAAGTTCAGTTTAGGTCCATTAAATTCAGAACCTGCTGATGAATTCGTTACCATGGCCCGCTCTGTAAGGCTAGAGGATATAAGGGAAGAGGATGATGATAAAGACAAGAATGAGGAAGATCAGAGGGAGCATGAAACTGTTTTGCTGGAAGATGATTCAGATGAAGAAAATAATGATGCTCAGAACAAGCAACAACCAACCCAGCAGCAGTAGTAGCGCTCATCTGTTCC
This sequence comes from Euphorbia schlechtendalii, assembly GCA_949673415.1. Taxonomy (NCBI): domain Eukaryota; kingdom Viridiplantae; phylum Streptophyta; class Magnoliopsida; order Malpighiales; family Euphorbiaceae; genus Euphorbia; species Euphorbia schlechtendalii. The sequence goes on along the minus strand of CATIWQ010340253.1, from coordinate 6,191 downwards.
AAAGGATCTGGTGGATCCTGACAATTCCCTTACTCTAATCCCCAGACCTGAGGAACAAAAGATCTATGAGGATGAATCCCTTGACAGTAGAAAGTGGATGATAGGTGACATTGTTGAGGGAGGGAATCCCAGCACCTTTGTTCCTATTTACTCCCTTCATCACATAGGGAAGACACTTGATGATCTCCTCATTATGGCCCTTCGACTCAATAACTCAGTTGTGCAATTCAAACTCGCTCCTTTCAATCGCCAACTAGCTCAGAACGTAGCTCTCATCTCTAAGCAGGCTCAGATAATTATGGAAAGAGCTGATGCAATTCCCCTTCCATCTCAAATCCGCTCTGAGCTTATACAACATCTGCAGCCTCTCATGGAGACCAGGCTAAGCAACTACATGGACATCTTAGAAGCCCTCGAGAAGCTGAATGGATTCATTGATGTTGGTGAAAGGGATCTAGAGCTGATCCATGATGAGGTTAATGGGTTAAAGGAACATTACAGAGTCAGTATTCTGACATTATGTCTACTCTGGGGACTGCCATGGAGCGCATATCAATATACTTCTCCATGGGGTTAAAGAATGAGATCTAGGCGCTAAGGACTCAGAATGCTTTCTGTCTGTGGTAGCAGGAGAAAATCCAAGGTAGTCTAGATGAGATGTTAAAGGACATGACTACTTCTAAGGCTGAAACTCTCAAGGCTATTGCGAATTCCAAGAGGGAGTTGAAGTTTGAGATTTTCAAGGCTGTTGAAGAAGCTTACAAGTAGATCACTAAGACCACCTTTTCTAAGAAGAACGATGCTATTGATGAAATGGAGGAACAATTAGAGAAGTATGCTACTACCCTTACCAAGACCACTATTGAAGCGTGAGATATTGTAGTGGCAAGGAATGCAAACACTTTAGAAGCTCTTCAGAAGAGCATTGATGGGCTAAGTAATCAGCTTGGTGGCCTATCTCTCCACTCCTTCTGCTCACATGATAGTGAGATTGTGCCATTCTTGCAGCATCTGGCAAATGATCTCAACACTCAGTGGATCTCAAATCAGAAGGCTCTCCAATTGATCCTTGAAAGTATCTTTCCCTCTGTCCCCAGCAAGGCTGATTCAGCAGATTGTCCCTCCTCTACAAGCAAATGCAAAGGCTGTACAAGACATCATCCAGAGATTTGCACTTGATGAGTAGAAGATAGTTGCTCAGCTTGTTAGCACTAAGTGGAGGGATAAGGATAAGCACAGCTTCAAGGAGACCTGGGAAAGATGGATGATTTCAAATCAACCTTCAAGCAGCGCTGCCATGGAGATAGATCAGCGAGAGGAGACTCAAAATGATGAATTCTTAACTCTTACAGAAAAACCTTTGTAAAAGAAGTCGCTATAAATACTTGTAATGTAAAAACTTATTCTCATCATGAATAAAAAGTTTTTACTATCGTTCCAAAAGTACAACTCTACATTGTATTGATTTCTTTGTATGTCTTTAAACTTAAACTCTGAACTTAAGCATTAGACTATGAAGTAGTGTGAGGGAGTAAGTACTTACTGTGCTTGACTTCACTCAGAACCAACAAAATGAGGGAGATTGTTGGATTCTGAAGATAATTTTAGTTTTGTAAGTTCTGAGTTCACAAGCAAATCGCCTCAGAAGTTATAGAACTCGTCAACAGAGATGTGACACTTCAGAAGCGGTTAGGAATTCAGAAGAATACTCAAAACTCAGAACCTTAAGAAGTTCCTCTAAGGTTCTGCAAAGGTCAACTTAGTCTTTCAACGCCAAAAGTCAAGAAAAGCTGATTTTGCATTTAATGCCGCCGCGTGCTTTGTCCCCAAGTCCACTATAAGACAAAAGTGGTTAAAAAATTAGGAACAAGAATTTCTCTGCAAATCTCACCTGCAAATATCATACAAAGTGATCCTCGAAAATCAACCTAACACAGCATGGAGCGGATCAGAGTTGGATGAGCTACTCTAACGGATTGTTAACGGAAATAAAATTGGGAGACAAAGTCAGAATTCCTAGCAACGGTCCAAAAATCAATGGATACATTCTCTCCCTCTATAAAAGGATGATTTCCGCCATTAGAGAAGGTTGTCGAATCTTAGCAAAAGTATTCAAGAGTGAACTGATTCTTAATCTGCTTTCAACCTTCTCATGGAAAACATTCAAATCTCATATGTTTGTATTTGAACTAACTGAAACAAAGTTCAGAAGTTTATAAAAATCATTTACTTATAAACTATTGTAAATCAGACTAAGCTAAGGGTAAGTTAGTGTGAGGGAGCTTAGCAATCTCATAAGGAAGGTACTTAAGAGAGACGAAGCTCAGAGCCTCAGATACAGAAGGATAGTACTCCTGTATTGGTATAGCTCATCATAGGCAAGATTATTGGAAGGAACTTCAATCTCAAGCTGTAAAGGGTTTACTTTTCACCAGAAGAAAAGCCACTAGTGAATTAAATCTTAGACAAGAGATTCCAAGGACTGGATTAGCCAGAGGTTGAACCAGGATAAAATCGCTGTTTGCATATTTCCTTACTCTGCTTTATTTTTGTGATTATTCAATTCCGCTATTAAAACACTTAAATATAAAAAGGGGATTTTGAGTAAAGGATATTTACTCAGAAGCATACTTCTGAAGAATATAGTGAAATAGAAAAAGAGTCATTCACCCCCCTCTAACCTATTTTACCACCCTACTGGGTCCTATAATAGGTATCAGAGCTAGAACTTGAAAACAGATTTAACTAATCTAGAGTAAAAGACTAAAATGGGTGAAAATAGCATGAAGCACTTTGCCTTTAAATATGACCTCACAGATACTCCCAAAAGGGTTATCTGTGTCTAGACCCCCACTACTCTTTGGACAGAATTATACATTCTGGAAAAACAAAATGAAAAATTTCATACAGTCGCAGGATATGTATGTATGGCTTGCTATAACCAATGGCCCATACATTCCTACATCCACTGTAGATGGGGTAGTCTCTCCTAAACTTGAGACTGAATACAATGACCCTGACATGAAGAATTACAGAGCAATGTAGCTGCAATTAACTTTCTACATTATGCCTTAGATGTTGCAGAATATAATGAAATCTCAGGATGTGAAAGTGCCAGGGAGATATGGAAAAAGCTTGAAGTAACCTATGAAGGTATAGACAAAGTGAAAGAATCAAAGATCAATCATAATCTGCGACTCTATGAACTATTTGAGATGGAAGAGGGAGAATCAATCTCAAACATGAATGCCAGATTCACAAACATCATCAACGAACTCAAAAGATTGGGAAAGAACTTCTCAGAAGAGGAGCAACTGAAGAAGATTCTTAGAAGTCTAACTGAGAAATGGCAAGCTAAGAAGATAGCTATTGAAGAAGCTCAAGATCTCACCACTTACAGGTGTGATGAACTCATTGGTTCTTTAATCACTCTTGAGATCTCTATGCAGAATATTCAGAAGAAAGAAAAAGCCAAGTCTGTAGGAAAGAAGGCAATAATCCTAAGAGCAGAAGAAGTTTGTGAAAGCTCATCAGAGGACGATGAGAACATGGCCATGCTGGCTAAAAGATTCAAGAAATTCATGAAGAAGAGCCAAATGACTACTCAAAAGTTCCAGAAGAAGGGAAGCTTTCCTTAGAAGTCAAACTTCAAGAAGAAAAACAAGTTCAGAAGATCTGAGGAGAAAACCAAAGGTGAAAATCAAAAACTTATAACCTGTTTTGAATGTCACCAGGAAGGACATATTAAATCAAGCTACCCAAAGCTAAGAAAGGATAAAGGAAAGAAAGCTATGGTGGCAACATGGAGCGACAGTGAAGAAGAGAGCTCTGCAGATTCTTCAGAAAATGAAGAAACTGCTCAGATATGCTTCATGGTTGAAGATGATATGTACCCAACAGTTGCGTCCTTGCATAGCAGCACAGAGAAAATCTCATCTTCAGAAGGAAAATCTCAGGAAAATGATGAGGTAAATTCCAAACTCAATATTCCTGATGAAATCATGCAACTTTTTGCACAAATCTATAAGCAGGTTAACAAGAACAAGAAACATATGAAGCTTCTGGAAGAAGATTTTGAAAACTTCTGTATCCGAGATATAGCTAGAGATAACTCTACCAAAGCTATTCACAAGAGAAAAGGAGAGCTTGAAACTGAGGTTGAGAAGCTCAAGAAAGAATTGGTTCTGTTAGGAGTTAATGCTACCAACCTCAGTAGAAGAGTAATGTTGGTAGAAGGACACATATCAGGTAAAATAACTCTGCCTGTAAAACCAGTACCTTAGAAGAATGAGCATCCTCAAAAGAAAGCACATCATCAGAAGAAGGAACACTCATAAGAGAAGAAGCATCCTCAGAAGATAAACACCTCTCAGAAGTAAAATGTTCAAAGGATATATCAAGGTGAATCCTCGGCTCCAAGACATTGGAGCTACAAGGAGTATGGATATAGGTATGATCTAAATAGTCATCAGAAAGGAGGTTATCAGAAAATGACTCAGAAAAATCCACAAGCCAAAAGAAGAGTCATACCTAAGAGGCAACCACTTCAGGAACCCTTTGATCTTTGTCCATCTCCTAGAACTCTATTGAAAGAAAAGGCCAGAGAATCTGTAAAAGTCTTTGGTAACTTTTGTGGAATGAAAAACCACACAACTTCCATATGTAGATTTAAGAACGGTTTTTATGATTCTTATAATTGGCCATATATAACTTATAATGCACCCAAACCCAAGGGAAACTGGGTTCGAAGATTCTAACCATCTACTTTTACAAGTAATTCTTAGTGCTCGCCACTTTTCTACTGATAAGTTTAATCTATAATGGTTCCAAAATCTCATGAACTGTTGGCTAATAACTGCCAAAAACTTGTTCACAAATAAATGTAGGTGTTGTCAATACCCCTTATCACATAGAAAAATGATGATAACTACAAGTATACAATTGCGATGTCGTTTTAAAAGATATCGAACCCACAGGGAAGGAACCAAGTTTAAAGATAACTAGGGAAGCATAAAAGTAAAATAAAATAAAATAAAATAAAAATAGATTAGAGATTTTTATGGATAGGAAGATTAGAATGAAAAGTTGAGTAAATATAGATGTGATAGATTAGAGATTCTAAATTAATAGATTTTCACTACGAACAAGTGTAGCAAAGAGAACATGCAAGTTCAACACAGGTGTTACAACACTCTAGATTAATCTAACAAACCAGTTCAACACAATTAGATGTTCAATAATTCCTCAAAGAGCAACACATGAAATAACTTTTCTAAGTCTAGCGCAAACGAGATAAGACTGTTATATAAACCTAGACAACATCAATACTATGCTTAGTACGGGTCGCTCTCATATAGCCACATTTAGCAAGTTACCATTCCAAAAATGTTGGCTCACTAAACAGCGTTATATCACAGATCCAGTGATTATACACGATATTGTTAACCCCGAAACTACTCTTAAAATTAACGCCAACGCATATAACTTGATTAACGTAAAAGACTTAGCATGAAATACGCATTATGACACATAGACATATCATAAACTTCAAAATAGAAAGTATAAGTAGAAAGGAAAGCAAAGTTGTAAGGTATGCAAGTGAAAGCTAAAGTTGATCAAACCGTATCCACTCTTTAATGGGAGTTGTCAGTTCCTGCAATTCCTACGTCTGCTTTGAATTCGGTCTCGACTCGTACCGAACCTCCGCTAGGATGCTATTCTTTGCGAATATCGAACAAACGAATATTGAAGAACGAAAACTTTTATTGATAAGTGATTTGCAAGTACACTTACACAACAATCGCTCGAATATGTAGAGAAATCTAGTGATCGAAACAAAGAATCGAATCACTTAAAAATTTTCTCACTAACACTTAAGAATGTAGCGAATCTAACTATACACACACACACACTATATATCTCTCTTTTTCTAATGCGACCTTTTTTCTCTGGCTTGGTGCACTTGAATCCCACTTAATACCCACAAAATTTGTGAGAGAATGGAGCCCTATTTATAGAGTTTGAAGGGTTGCGTCTATCCAAACGAAGAGTCACATCCATTGGTGAAAGATTGCATCTCTTCAATGTGATTAGTTGAGAGGCTTTGATTTAATCCACAATGGATAGGCACCTTTTCATGATTGGTTGACTCCTGATAAGTGTCTTTTCGTTGGTAGTTGATGGCGGTTGAT
>CATIWQ010340136.1:0-19950 GCA_949673415.1 Euphorbia schlechtendalii | reverse complement strand
AGTGATTATACACAATCTTGTTAACCCCGAAATCACTCTTAAAGTTAACTTGAAAGCATATAACTTGATTAATATAAATGACGCAAGATGAAATACTCGTTATGACACATAGACATATCATAAACTTCGAAATAGAAAGTAAGTGAAAGCTAAAGTTGATAAAACCGTATCCACTTTTTAATGGGAGTCGTCAATTCTCGCAATTCCTGCGTCTATTTTGAATTCTGTCTCGACTTATACAGAACCTCCGCTAGGATGCTATTCTTTGTGAATATCGAATAAAAGAATGTTAAAGAACGAAAAATTTTATTGATAAGTGCTTTGCAATTACACTCATACAACAAACGCTCGAATTTGTGTAGAAATATAGTGATCGAAATAGGAATAGAATCACTTATACATTTTTCTCGCTAAGACTTTGAACGTAGCGAAATCTAGATATTTTCACTCTCTATCTACACACTCATACTATCATTCAATGTCTACTACTCATGCCACACACCATGCCCACGAAATTGGTTGAATTTGAACTCTATTTATAGAGTACGAAGGGTTGTGTCTATCCAAAGAAAGAGTCGTGTCCATTGGCGAAGGGTTGCATCACTTCAATAAGATTAGATGCAAAGAAAGAGTCATCCAAAGAAAGAGTCATCCACAATGGAAAGGCACCTTTGCATGATTGGTTGACTTCCAAAAGGTGATTTTTCGGATGGCGGTTGATCTTTGTTATCTAGCGGTTGGTAGTTGAAAGGAGATAACCAATAACCGTCACAAGTCACGACCACAAATCACATATCGCGATCATGAATAATGATTTGTAACTTTCTATTTACGAAGAGTAACAAGTCGCAATAGCGAATGGGTGTCACGATCGTGACATGTCTTTTTCCTCATGTTTCTTCTTCGCAACTTTGCCAATCTTTAATAGATTCGATCCTAAGCCAAATCTTTGTATTCCACGCATCTTTTTGTACCTTTTTCACTCTTTTTACATAGAATTCCATTTTTGATCATTTTAATCCCAAGATTTACCTAGTTTCTGCATTTATATAAAAAATAACTACATACCATGTGAAATCTTTTATATGAAGCATAAAATGAAACAAAACTATATCGTTTTATGATTGAAAATATCATGATAATAAGTTTAATTATACACTTATCATTCATCCCCTATATAGAGCACGATGGTAATTGAAGAGGTAATAAACTGACCATTCTCAACCTCATTACTCCTTACATGTTTCTTCATCCTTCACTCATGTCCAGATCTAACTTTGACATCGGAGTGGCTACGCCGGTAAGCCCGACATAGCCCTCTAACATCGTTGTTGTCTTGCAGGTGATCCTTGTTTGATTCCTAAGGACATCAATGACCTAATTAAGTATAATTAGGTTTCCATTTATATTTTGTTAGGACATACAAATGTTATTTGTTCTAGATATTATATAGCAACCCTTGTATTTTTTCATAACAACATCTTATAGTTAGTATATATTTTTCACGTATTTTACTCAAATGTTTTTAAATTGATGTAGTTTTGTTTAGTTATGTTTTGTAAGTTACATAGGAATGTGAATCATATATAAAAATAATATAACAATGTATGTTCTAACAAAGCAACATTAAAATTAATACATTTTTATAGTCTACTTACAAAGGCACCCTAGTGTATATATATAAAAGTTTTTTGTAATGTTTTAGTTATTTTGTTTTGTACTATTTTTAATTTTTTTTTGTAAAGTTTGCATTTATTAAATGATAATATATTAATAAATTTTTATCTCCATCAAATCTTTGATGATTAAATATTCTAACCCCGACCATAAGAATTTTTATCATATATTTCTATCTCCATCGAGACAGATTTCTTTTAGGTCCGGGAAATCCCTCCATCACACAATCCCTCAAATAATTTTATGAAATGTTTGTGGAGACTATTCTTGTTCACGGTCGAGCCTACTCATGGGTTAGACCTGGACACTCATTTTTTTACCAAGCCCATCCCTAGTTTAGTAAAGTTCGAAATTTTATACGATGAACTTGACATTGTATATATATATCCATGCTCGCCTGGTGAATAATAATTATATATATTTATGTTATTTTAAATAATTTTAAATAATTTGATTTGAATTTTTGAATTTAACCCAATTGATTTATAAATTTAACTACAATACCTACTATTATATATTAAAGAATATAAATTAATAATGTAACTATATGTATGCAATATGTGTTAGTATAAAATTTGGAGTTGTATTTCTATTCGTTCGCAAATAATTGAAAATAAAAATGTATTATGGATCATTGTCGAGCTTGAGAATGCTTTCGTAAACTCAACCAAAACCTTAACTTTTAAACCATGATTCTTACCACACTTCAATTTATTATCAGTAAAAACCTAACAAAACCCGGCTCAAGTCCCGCTCAAGAGGTCTAATTTGGAGACAAGTACAGAACAAAAGCAGTGAGCAAGTGTAGGGAGAAAAGAAAGAGGAATGGAAGAGGAAGGGCACGTAGTAGAAACGAAACGTCGTCGTTTTGTCCTGTAGAGGTTGAAGGGATAAGATGATGACATACATATATATGACTTTGGCTCGGTTATGGAATTTGGCTGTTTCCTCTTTCACAGTTGCAACCCGTCGCGTCCATTTCTAGAGAGAGAGAGAGTCTCATTCATTTTCTCTCTCTCGTCGTCGTCGTCGTCTTCTTCTGTACAATGAACATATTTTCTTTTTGAACTGCTTCAGATAGAAAACGATTCAGAGAAAAGAGAAAGAAAGTTCTGTTTCTTTCCCCTTTGGGGTTTGGGTTTTTGAACGAATATTTCAATAAACCGAATTCATTTTAATTCCTTTAATTTCTTTCTCGTTTCTGTTGTTTTCCCCTTTCTTTCATCTTCATTCGCTGTATGTCAATAACGGCAATTTTTAATTAGAAGCCAATTGAGATCGATCATCATTGAAAATGGTGATGTTCGTGACTTTCTTCGTCTGTATTTGACGGTTTCTCTCTCCTAGCAGCTTTGCCCTATCCTCAATTATCTGGAATTATTGTTTTTTTTTGTAAATTTTTGTTACCTTGATGGGTGATGTTAGAGTTTTCTCCTTACCGAGCGGTGATGGCGTTTTGAGGAGCGATTTTTCCCCGGATTCGGGTTCTGGTATATGTTCGGCAAATTCGGATCCTGTTGTGATTGGGGAGGAGTATTGGATGAGAGCTGAAGAAGCTGCTGGGGAAATACTTTATACAGTTCATCCAACTGTTGATGCAGATTGTCGGAGAAAGGAGGTTACAGAGTATGTGAGAGGTCTCATTAAATCTTCTTTGGGATTTGAGGTTCAATTGCCATTCTTCCTTTCTTTATATTGATTTTTTCATGCCTGCTTGATGCTGTTTGATGGTTGATTTATATTGTTTTCTCTTAAAAAGCCTATTGCATTGTTCATCCATATTTAGGAATGTTTCTGTCAGATTCATTTATGCTTGCATTTTATTCCCATTCCATAACATAAGGTATAGCAGGAACTCTCATGTACTAATGTTTCCTAGCATATAATAATGGCAAAAGCATAAGACACTTACACCCAGACTAGTATGATTTGGGGTAGTTTATGCCACTTTTGCCAAGTTAAGGACGAACCGAGTAACCTCATCCATTGTTTAATGCTAAGTAAATGGGTAAATGATGCATTTGGCCTGAAATCATATATGTATATGTTCCATTGCTTCCATTGAACTATATATGGCTGAATGGAGGGCCTGAATACTGTTGTTGCACTTAAGGGACTGGTTAGACTTTTTTTTATTTACCCAAAGCATAACCTGTGAGCTGACAGGGGATTAAGGTAGACTGCGAATTTGCAGTTTGTTGGAAAATAACTATCATAGAATTTGTTCTCGTTTGTATGTTTCCGAATGGTCTAATAAATTAGGATTGTTGTTATTTACTAAAATTTCAAGCTTTTTGACTTGTTACTCTTGCATTCTTCTTAGGTATTTCCATATGGTTCAGTTCCATTAAAAACTTATCTTCCAGATGGGGATATTGATTTAACTGTTATTAGCAGTCCTACAGTTGAGGATATATTGTTTTCTGATGTTCATGGTGTCTTAAAACGAGAAGAGAAAAACACGGATGCTCTATATGAAGTGAAGGATGTCCATTTCATTGATGCAGAGGTGCTTTATTTTCTGATGCTTTCTTGTTTTTGAACTTTGAATTGATATGTTTGATTAACTTTTTTTTATCAACATATGCTTGTGGCTGTTAGGTAATGGTAGTGAATCAGAATGTAACGTACATTGTTTTTCTGCTTCTTGTGGAAGTTGCTTTGTTTTGATAAACAGAGAGAAGATAATGTTAGCGAAGTTGCAGGAAACTATCCAGAAGAAATATGGCTGGTCTAAGTACTATGCTTCTTATGAGTACAAATGTAGTTTTATGATGACCTGGAGGGGTATTGATTGTTTTTGCTAGTAGTGAAGAATATCCTCATCTTTGAGGGGCAATTTTGATTATTTCATCTTCTGCTTCATGCTGAATGTCGGTTTTTGCTGGCAGGTTAAGCTTGTAAAATGCATTGTGCAAAATATGGTTGTGGATATATCCTTCAATCAATTAGGAGGACTTTCTACCCTGTGTTTTCTTGAGCAGGTCAATCTTTTGATTCTGTGCTTGTGATGAATTGGTTTACTTATTTACCTAATTCCAAATCTGAGTCTGGATCTCGATTTTTCTTTCATTTGTAAGAAAATTGGAACGAAATTAGTAGTCTTGTGATGTATCTGAGCAAATTTGGTGTGACGAAATTTATATGCTGATATAATCACTATTTCAGGTTGATCGGCTTGTTGGCAAAGATCATCTCTTTAAACGCAGCATTATTTTAATAAAATCTTGGTGCTATTATGAGAGTCGCATACTAGGTGCTCATCATGGTTTGATTTCAACGTATGCTTTGGAAACGCTTATTCTGTATATCTTCAATCTATTTCACTCTTCTTTAGATGGACCTTTGGCGGTAAGTATTGTAAATAATTAATGACTTAGGGTCAGTTTGGGATTACTTTCCCTAAAAGTTCCATTTTCAAGCTTTTCTAGACAGCTCTGGAAATCAATAGCAAACATTTCCTAATTAATTTGTATTAAAGTTAAATTTTTTTTCCAATGCCAAATTTTGTTGTACTATTAAACATTTGTAAGTGGAACTTTTCGTGACAACTGCTCTAACAGCAAATTTCAAACAGGCCCTTAAATTATATTTCTTCAATTTTGAACGGTTTTGTACTTATGCGTCGAAGTAATTGACTGCTATTAATTGAAGTTTTTTTTTTAATTGTTTAGGTCTTACATAGATTTCTGGATTATTATAACAAATTTGATTGGGACAATTATTGCATTAGTTTGAATGGGCCAATTTGCAGAACATCGCTGCCTAACATTGTTGGTAAGAGATTAGTTGGTCGTGTTTCTGTATCTATTATAAGTTAGCTTATTTGATTGGTTTTTTCCACTTTCTCTCTCTCTATGCAGTTAGGCCATTTGAAATTGGGAGGGGAAAATTGTTGCTGAAAGATGAATTTCTTAGGAGATGCATTGATATGTACTCAGTGCCACCAAAGAATCCTGAGTTGAACTCACGGCCATTTCCCCAAAAGCAATTAAACATAGTTGATCCTTTGAAAGCAAATAACAACCTTGGACGTAGTGTGAATCGAGGTATTTATCTTTTCCTTTCAACTTAAATCATGGTTGTTACGGGCGCAGGGGATCAAGCGCGCCGAGCCGCTCGCCCGAGTGACCCGAGGCACAAATAAGCCATAATATTTTTAAAATGAAAATATAACTCTCATGTCAAACTGAAATAGAATCTAAGGTGATACATAACAAGCAAGTCTATAAAATAAGCTAAATAAAATATTAAAGCAAAAGTATCTAGGGGAAAAACAACTTACTTAGTAGAGTTTTGGTGTGTCACTATTATTGTTTGGTAGTTTGCTAGTATTATTTAGGTGTTCATCGGTTGGTTCGGTTCAATAACCGAACCGAACCGAATAGATCAAAAAATAGAATCCGAAACCAAACCGAAGTAGATAAGGAACCGAAACCGAACCGAATTATTCGGTTCAGTTCATTTAACCGATTAATTTTTTTGTTTGTTCTTTCATTTTCTTGTTAAAATTCTATTTATTTTATATATAATTATCATTAACACTATCATTACATACATAAATTAACATGTATATCTTGTACAAAAGCAATAAAATGAAATAATAACGTGATGATATTGCTTTGACAAACTTAATGAAATTAAGTTTGTAGATTAAATTTTTGTATAAGTAATTATTTTTTTAGATATATTGAATTATTCAGCTGGTTCGTTCATGTCGGTTATTTTTATATTAAAACCGAACTGATCGAATTAACTGAAAATTCATAAAAGGGACAACCGAAACCGAACCGTTTAGACAAAAATCGAACCAAATAAACCGAATTACATCAGTTCGGTCAGTTATTTCTGTTAGGTTCGGTTTTTGAACACCCCAAGTATTATTTGACTTGAATGATGGAAATGAACAGAAATGGGCAGTAAGTCTTAATGTTCCTATACTTCAAAAAGTAGACTTGTCATCTTATGTGTGCAGTATTTATGTTTATCTTCTTAATTATGGGATATTTAAGTAGTATGAAGTATTTACTTCGCTAGTAATTCTTAAACTAATTCTTAATTTTAGGAGCCATCTAATTAAAATAAATCGACTAAAAAAGAAAAATCCATCATAAAAATAGGCTATAGTTGGCCGGGCGCACCACCAAGGCATGGCCTGAGGGACTGTGCCTTGCCTGAGGTCTTCCAAGGCGATGGACTGCGAGCCTTGAGATCCTGGGGCCCGATGCATGCTTGTAACAACTATGAATTAATGATACTTAGTGGTGAAACATGATTTTCGTTTTTAGGTAAATGTCTTGGTGATTGAAATGGATAATCTTCTTCTCCTTATTAGTTATTTCCTCAACTTAAGGATGTTAAGCGTAGTCATGTACAGTTGTAAATATGACTACTTAAATCATTTATTATCATACTTTTTTCCAAAAGCATTCTTATGTGACGATGTCTTCGATTACTTGTAATCCCAATAATCTCACTAGAGCTTCGTCCATTATCTACATGAATCAGACTTCATAGCTCAATATCCATTTTTTTTTCCTTTTCATTCAGTTTGTCTAATAAACACTCAAATGAATAATTATGTTCTTAATTATGGTTTTTCTTTCAGTTGTAGTTTTTTCTTTTTCTTTTTTGGGGCTGTATAGGCTCGTTTCTAATTCATTTCATTTGTTGTCAACACTACAATATTTGTTTTGCCCAGTAGAAAGTATTTCTGAATCAGTAGAAAGTTCATTCCTGAATATTGGCACTATACTTTAAACCATGTTAATTGCGCAGGTAATTATTATAGGATCCGCAGTGCATTTAGACATGGTGCTTGTAAGATTGACCAAATTTTATCATTACCAAGTGAGAGAATGAGCTATGAGCTCAGGAAGTTCTTTGGTAATACGTTGGATAGGCATCCAAGCAATTATTGGACTCATGTTGAAGATTCTTGTGCATTATCTTCTTGTCCTAGAAACTCTGATAACTCATCATCATCATCATCATCATCATCATTCTCTTGTTCAAGCTCTGAAGATGATAAATCAACTCTCAATGGAAAAATAACGTCGAATGGTGGTGGTGAAATCAGCAGCACTTTAAGATCAGAATGCAAGGAGAATCATATTATGATCAACAATTCAGCTTGTTCATGTACGAATAATCATGATTCTGATGATTTGACCCTTTCTTCCCTCGAGAATTCTAACTCGTCAAAATCATTAATGGACCTGAGCGGAGATTATGATAGCCAGTTCAGGAGCCTTTTATGTGGGAAGCATTCCCATATATATTCTAATATCAACTTGTCCTACCATCCTATGTTAATTAAAAGTCCTTGGCAAACCATCCGTCAATCCCTACAATCGAAGCGGAATTTTCATCCAACTCTGAACTATGATGAAAACAAAGAACGACGAGGAACCGGAACATACATTCCCAACACAGTAATTGTGTTTTTTTTTATTCTTTTTAGGTTCATGCATCCTGAACTTGTCCAAAATATTCCCTTGCCACCCTGAATTTTTAAATTTGTGAGATACCCCTTGAACTTGTTAAAAATGCACCAACTTGTTTCTGTTTGGTTTGACTTTTCAAATATGTCATCTTTCGGAATCTCTCTCCAACCCGAAGCTGACTCGTGGTATTGAGGGGTAAATTGGTGCATTTTTTGCAAATTCAGGGGTATCTGGAACTTTTGGAAGTTTGGGGGCGGCAATTGACTTTTTTGGACAAGTTCAAAGGGTGATTGATGCATTAAGCCTTCTTTTTACATGTGTTTTCCTGTCGATCTCATGAATTTAAAACTTTTCCAGTTATATTATTCGCCTTCAGGAAGAGGAAAGAAGCCTGAGGTTCAGCTATCACAGTCTGCTTCTTCATCGTGGGTTTTTTGCATGGGAGATGGAAATGGAATTTCTCGTGCACCAGATTTAACTGATCCTGGTTTTCAGGCTATGCAGCTTCTGGAAGAATCCTCTCCAGATCAAAATGTCGCTTCTAGCCCTGTTGAAACATCACAGCCGAAACCTGAACCTCCCTTTTTTGTAAATGACAATGAAAGGTACTAGTGCATGCTTACCTGCTAATACGGAGTTTTGTTTTTAATGTTTAATGGTGCATTGATGTCGGTTATATCTTGGATTATAGGGTTGCATTGGAGTCTTATCATCTGAAAAATGAAGTCGATTTTCCTCCATTGTTTCGTGGAAGATGACAGAAGAAAACGAACTGTGGATATGCTAACAACCGTTGAAAGATTTTGGGAGAGCTGGTATTTGTTTTTTTCCCTTAGTTTTGGTTGTAGTTTAATATTTTGACTAGAAGTAAATTTGTGTATTTCTGTGATCTTTGCGGATACTATATGGGTGAAATTTGGGTACTGGGTAGCCGCTGCTTTGTTTCACTTCAAATTTAAATGTTACTGTACATGATTGCGAAATCAATAATGTATTATGTAGTTTTCGGTCTATTGATCGAAATAGATAGTTCAGTTTCGTTTTGGATTTAACAACACTCTAAAATGCTTAGATAATTAAAGAACTTAAATTTTTATATTCTAAATATGTACAATAATATAGTTGTTAGAAATAAAATATGTTAATATTCTATCATTGTGCTTCATAAGTAATAACCTCTCATTTTAATTAAATCAGATTTTTTCTAAAAGAATCCACAAAACCGTTGAGAAAGAATTAAACCACAATACCTTTTTTATGTTTACCCTAAAAGAAAAAAACCCTTCACTACAACCAGTTTTTACCAAAAAAAAAAAAAAATAGTTAATTAGTAGAATAATGTGTGGATGTAATCAGAATATTCGTTGATGTACTATTGAATAATTGCATGTTAAGAATCTTGATTGATATCATTTTGTTTAGGTTTAATGTATAATTTATCCCCTAAACTTGGTTCTAAAAATCAGATGATTTCTTTAACTTTTAAGCATATTTCATTGCCTCTTATTCTTGTTTAAAATGCATATCTTCACCTCTTGCATGTGATTAAACTAAACAAGTATGGGGAGAGTGTAACCCACTTGTGGTCACATGGCACAATAGAAAAGTTAAATAAATAAATTTCTAACACTTGGCATTTCTGGAAAAATTGCAAAAAGAATTTTGAAAAAAATTCATTAAGTCCTTGAAATTCTTATTTTATCAAAAAACATAATCTTTCCCGATTTATTCATATCCTTTGAGCTCGTTTGGTAGGTGGAATAGCTATTCCACGGAATAGGAAAAAAACGAATGGAAAAAGGTAGAGTGTTTGCCTAGAGTCTGTCGTCGGGATGGAATAGCTATTCCGAGCTATCATACAACCCATGGAATAGCTATTCCCTTATCGAGGGGAGGAATAGCTATTCCAAAAGTTATATGATAGCTAGGAATAGCTATTCCACCCCAACGACGGACTCTAGGTAAACACTTTACCTTTTTCTATTCGATTTTCTCCTATTCCATGGAATATCTATTCCGTCAACCAAACGAGCCCTTTATCCCATATAACAAACGATGAATTTACAAATTCAATGCTATAACCATTCATACATAGTAGTTACTGAAATCTGAACCAATTTAATCAAAAAGAAAAAAGTTGAAAGAATGTGAAGAGTCGGGGAAATTGAATGATATTGAAAGAATGGAATATTAATTTAGCTTTCTTCCTTTTTCCTTTTGTTTCACTGCATGAAAGAATGCGGTAGATGATGCTTCGACCTGTTTACAATAATCTCAACCATTTGTACACCATTCTCCATCTTTTTCTCAAACGCTAGCCTCTGATGTCTCTTCTCCTTCCACAAAGGGGTTGAGCCACAGTTCTGATGGAACTGGAACGCTTGTTCGCTGAGCAATTTCACAAATCAGACCGGTTAACTCTGTAAGACACTTCATCTACAGAACTCTGTAAGACACTTCATCTACAAAACTCTGAAAAGTTCGTTCATACGAGCATCAAAATTTGAGAGTTCAAACAACAAAATGGTAACGAACAACGGAGCAATGACAACGATGACAAGCAGCAATGGAACGGCCCCGATGATGAGAAACGAGGAACGGACGGCAATGAGCAGTGGAGGAAGAATGTGATGATGAGATTGGATATGTGGATTTACTGGGTTATGGAAAGGGATGAATTGGGATCAAGGCGGAGGAAGAACAACGGTGAAATTTCAAGGATTTTTATATTTAATATTAATTCTATTATTTTTTTTTCAATTACGTGCCTTGTAGTCAATAATTGCCACATCATATGCCTTCTAGGATGAAATGAGTAAAGATGTGCATTTTTAACAAGTTTAGGGGTGCAATGAGGTGCATTTGAAAGTTCAGAGGGTCTCTGGTTTTCATGGATTTACTGGGTTATGGAAAGGGATGAATTGGGATCAAGGTTGAGAAGGAAGAACATCGGTGAAATTTTAGGGATTTTTATATTTAATATTAATTCTATTTTTTTTTTCAATTACGTGCCTTGTAGTCAATAATTGCCACATTATATGCCATCTAGGACAAAATGAGTAAAGATGTGCATTTTTAACAAGTTTAGGGGTGCAATGAGGTGCATTTGAAAGTTCAGAGGATCTCTGGTTTTTGTGGATTTACTAGTTTATGGAAAGGGATGAATTGGGATCAAGGTGGAGGAGGAAGAACAACAGTGAAATTTTAGGGTTTTTTATATTTAATATTAATTCTATTATTTTTTTTTCAATTACGTGCCTTGTAGTCAATAATTGCCACATCATATGCCATCTAGGATGAAATGAGTAAAGATGTGCCTTTTTAACAAGTTTAGGGGTGCAATGAGGTGTATTTGAAAGTTCAGAGGGTCTCTGGTTTTTGTGGATTTACTGGGTTATGGAAAGGGATGAATTGGGATCAAGGCGGAGGAGGAAGAACAACGGTGAAATTTTAGGGATTTTTATATTTAATATTAATTGTATTTTTTTTTCAATTACTTGCCTTGTAGTCAATAATTGCCACATCATATGCCATCCAGGATGAAATGAGTAAAGATGTGCATTTTTAACAAGTTTAGGGGTGCAATGAGGTGCATTTGAAAGTTCAGAGGGTCTCTGATTTTTGAGGTTAAGTTCAAGGGTAAACCATGTATTATGCTTTTTGTTTCGGGTAACTCAAAACCTAGATATATGGGTTTACCCTTTTCTAAAAGGGTTTTGCTATGATTTCTAAAATTGGCAAAAAAAAAAAAAAAAAAGGATACAATATAATTTTTTTAACATCATGATAATTTAATCAATTCAATATTCTCATTATTTAATTATATTTTTGTCGGAAAATTTCAAAACTATTATTGTACCATTAGTTGTGACATTGTTTAATTTTGGAAATCCATTTATCGAAAACTTTTTAAATCATGGACCCCGTTTTGTTAAGAAATTTCAGAGAACACACTTTGGAAAAACAAGTGAAACCACAAGTCTTATTTTGAATTATACATTTTTCATTGAAAGAAAATTTGAATGAGTGAGACTTGATTTTTGGCTATCTCCAATTACTAATTGTGAATGTTCCGATTGATCCAAATTCTACTTTGCTTCCAACTTTCCACTTTCTGGGTTCCATCTGATAACCCGGTATTGTTTAGTCATATGCGTGGTCACCACCCGTCCATGATGTACGTGATCACCACCCATCCATCATGTGCTTGGTCATCACTCGTCCATCACTATGTTGTCACCATCCGTCCATCATGTGCGTGGTCACCACCCGTCCATCATGTGCGTGGTCACCACCACTCCATCACCTTATGGTCACCACTTGTCCATCATGCGCATAGTCACCACTCGTCCACGCGGTCCCACCAAGTGACTGAGATAACGCAGCGAGCCTTTCCCAAGCATAGAGATGTCAGGTCGTCTCCCATACTTATCCAACGAACAAAAGTTTCAGTCCTAGGTGGACTTTACCTCTTCAAACAAGAGATGCATTTCAAATAGGAGTGAGCCACTAGTGATAGAGATTGTCTCCATCACTACATCCACCTCCTATATATCTATATAGACCTTCAGTCATATGTTAAAGGTACATGATTCTTACACTCTCAATTATTAAACTCCGCCTTCTTTTTAATTCCGTCACTAATTTAAGCATCAGAGAGGCTACGCCGGTCACACGGCTAGCCCCTCTAACCTTGTTTTGTGTTGCAAATACACAATTTGGTCAAGGCAATATACAATTCAACTTCGAAGATTGGAGCTTAAAGCCAGCTTTTATTTTCCAACCTTTTAGTGGTGCGGTTGAGCGTGGAACAAAAGAAAGTTTTTGTTCCATAAAAATTCGAAACTTTTGTTCTAGCGAACGAACATCAAACATGCCAACCATGGCTAGCGAAATCACCATCACAAGAAGCGGAGAAATGCAACTTACCTCCTCTTCCACATCGATGACATCCACGACGGCAACCAGGTCATCCCACAACACGTCACACTTCGACATCCATACCCCGCCTACCGTAAATAGTGTCACCTTCTTCGAAAGTGTGGCACAAAAGTACAAGATAACGCCGGAGGACCAAAGTCAAATAAGGGACAATCTATTTAGACTACTGAGTGGCTCTGATAGCAGACCACACGATCAGTGGGGCATGTACCAATAGCATAGGCAGCTACCCCACTACTGGGTTTCCACACATCCGGCCGCAATGGTATCAGTTGCCCATTCCATTCGCCAAACCTGGATTATTCACTCCACCCGTCTCTGCCACTCTCCATCAGAGGTCACCCGTCCTTTCCACTCCCTTGCAACAACGACCCTACGATCATCTGCCTCTAGAAGTGACGAGGTTGAAGGATGATGAATCATCCACCCCGTCATGGGCAGAGCTGATGGGACTAGTCAAGGGTCCCGACATCCCTCAACAACCAATTTTCAACCAGACACCGTTTGGTCACTCGAATGGAACCTTCCACCCGGCTTACCACCACTCGTGGTACAACAGAGGATTACCACCTCCACCTCCACCTCATTCAGCACCCTTGTCACCATTCCAACCTCAGCCACAAGGGCAAGAAAAAAGCTACCTCAATGACATTGAATTCATAAAGATGTTTAGAGAGGGACTTAACCACTTCGCGGTAACAATACACGAGCCCCTCTTAACAACATCTTACTCCCAATTCAGCGCGCGGATCTAAAATGAGTCACTTAACCCATACGCCAAAATCCCTTATTTTGACAACTATAACTGGGACACGGATCCCAGAACCCATTTTAAAACTTTCAAAAACAAGATGGACATGACACACGTCTCTGAGGCCCACGTGTGCCTATATTTTCAAAACACCATAATAGGGCCAGTCGCTTACTAGTTTGTGCGTTACCATCCGGCTCCATCATAGTTGGGAGGAACTCCAACAGAAATTTTGCACACAATTCATTGGCTCCATACCAACCGGAATCTCATCGCGAACACTCCACAACGTCATGCAAAACCACAACGAGTCATTACGAACCTACATCGAATGATTCAACCGTGCTTGCCTCTAAGTGCGAAACATTGACTTCACCACTATAAAGGAAGCCATGATCAGAGGAACTCGTAATGAATGATTGAGGGCAGAAATAGTTCAAAGGAACCCGGCTGACCTCCAACAAATGATGAACATAGCAAAGGGACACATTGAGATCGATGAGCTACAACATCCTAGGGATGATCAACAGGCTAACAGCCACACTAGGTCTGAAGACCAAAGATCTAGCAAGGGGAGGGATGGCAACCCAAGAGCAAGCAGCAAAAAGGATTATATTAGCCCTATTCCAAGTGAGAGACCATCATTAAACACCCCCTTAAGTGACATCCTGGTCGCCATACAAAAGGTTGGCGATTTGAAGAAGCCTCCATTACCAAAGGGGAATCGTCGAGTCTCGGCTAGGACGAGACATGAGCAAGTATTGTGAGTTCCATAGGGCCAAGGGCCACCACACAGATGAATGTCGAATCCTCGCGGATGAAGTTCAGTAACTCATCGAAGAGGGCAAGTTAGAACAATTCGTCAAAGGCATCACCAAGCGTTCGAATGACGAGGATAATAGAGACAAAGAAGATAAGAGATCACCCAAACGATGAAACAAAGGAGTGATCCTCATGATTGGTGGTGGACCCGACTTGCAGGCGTCATTAAAGCGACCCAGGCACACGGATAAGAGATTAGTGGACAAGGAAGAAGAAGATCTATTCACCAAGTACAACATGGTTAAATGTCCAAGATTTGACCCACTTCTGATAGAAGCTGACATTGAAGGCTACAAAGTCAGACGGGTCATAGTACACACGGGCAGTACAGTCAATCTAATCACTAAACAAGCCCTAGCACAACTACGCTTCGTAGAAAATCGCATGTTCCCTAATTACTCACCACTCGTAGAATTGAGTGGCTACACGGCCCTTGCATTGGGACAGGTGAGCTTAAAAGTTAAAATGGAGGAAAAAGACCACAAGTGGCGATCACAAGTAGAATTCATCGTGGCCCAAATCCCTATCGCCTACAACGTCATTTTGGGAATACCATTTCTTGTGGACACCAACTCCCTGATCTCTATGAGAAGGTTGGTGATGAAAATTCCCACCACCCAGGGGGTAGCTGTCGTCATTGGGAACCCCCGAGTGGCTCATAAAACATATCTCGTCTCGCTTAACAACTACTCAGAAGGGGACTTAGTTTTAAGAGACTCCTCCACCTCATAAAAGCTAGAAGGAAGGGGCAAGCTAGGAGCCAACTGGGAAGGCCCCTATGTGATTGATGAGGTCGTTAGACCTGCCACCTACAGGTTGAGAGAGACAGATGGAAAATAGCCCCTTTAAAGCAACACTTCACAGCCATTTGACCATAGGGAACAACCGGGTGCACTCTTTTCCTTGATATGGATTTTTTTCGCATTGGTTTTTTTTCCATACAAGGTTTTTAACGAAACACCCGTCCCCTGATGGGTCACAAGTCGGATAAACGGATTCACAGACACCGGTTGATGTTATCTTTTTGCTCTTTTTAATGAAAAAGAGTTATTCAATATACTTGTGCAATTTAGTAGTACTGATCACATTATCTGAAATTCACAAGTCTCGTTAAAAGTTCTTAAGGAACATATTAGCCTAAAGGGCAATGGTCCTCTAAGTGATGGTTGAGCACATGGGCTTCGCACACCTGGCTTAGTACGGTAGTCGATTATAGCCTCTTTATGCATTTTAAGAATCTTAAAGATGGCTCGCTTTAACTTTGTTATTTTTTGGTTTTGTTTGATAAAAGCATGATATGGAAAAGATAATGCAACAAACAAAGTGAAATAACAAGAATTGAGAAGCAAAAAATACTTAATAAATATTTAAGTTCGGGTCACGTAGGACCAAATGTTAATTGCCACAAGGGCATACAAAAAATCAATGCCATACGAGCTCAGATTCCAAAATAAGTTATAAAATATCCTAAATCTACTAAGAAGGAAGAGAAGCATTGGTAGTCGGCTCCTCAAAATGCTCGACTAGAAGAATCATTGACTCCTCACCATCCGGAACAACTCCATCAGTCTCTTGATCAGCTAGCTCTTGGCCCTCTTTTTTCATTTGGTGCTCATCGAAGTCTTCATAACTTGGGAAGTCCATCTCCATGACGAGGTCATCTGATATTTCCGAGTGAAGAGCGTGGCTCATAAGAAGCACCTCTCCATAAAGATAGTCACACTCGAGAAGCCGGTTGGTGATCACCTCGGTTGCTGCCACAACATTGTTCTTATCTTCCTCCGACTTAGCCAAAGTCTGCTCCAACTCAGCAAGTTTGGCAGATGCCTCTTCCAGCTTCCTCCCGGCCTTAGCCACCTTCTAAGCATCTTTCTTCGCCCTCACCCAGGCATTCTCAACCTCCTCCGCCTTCCGTGTGGTGATAGCAAGCTTGGCCTCGAGGTCCTTAACCTGATCCGATGATGTCTTGTACTTCATCTCAAAGTGAAGACTAACTGGAGGAGCGATGAGCCATAGTAGACGAATAGCTAAGGAGCCCTGCCATATGGCGCTTAGGAGCAGAAGAACCAATACCCACTCGGCCGAATTCATGAGCGAGCTTAGCAAAGCAGACTCAAGCGACGCGGTCGTAGTAACAAGAAGTATTTACTCGATCAAAGAAAGACCTAGAAGGACTTTCCCATACTTTTGGGGGGGGGGCTTCTGATAACCCGGTATGGTTTAGTCATGTGCGTGGTCACCACCCGTCCATGATGTGCATTGTCACCACCCGTCCATCATGTGCGTGGTCGCCACTCAACCATCACTGTGTTGTCAACATCCGTCCATCATGCGTGTGGTCACCACCCATCCATCATGTGCGTGGTCACCACCAATCCATCACCGTGTGGTCACCACTCGTCCATCATGTGTGTGGTCACCACTCGTCCACGCGGTCTCACCGAGTGATTGAGATAACGCAGCGATCCTTCCCCACTCGTAGAGATGCCAGGTCTTCTCCCATACTTATCCAACCAACAAAAGTTTCAGTCCTAGGTGGACTTTACCTCTTCAAACAAGATATGCATTTCAAATAGGATTGAGCCACTAGTGATAGAGATTGCCTCCATCACTACATCCACCTCCTATATATATAGACCTTCAGTTATATGTTAAAGGTACATGATTCTTACACTCTCAATTATTAAACTCCGCCTCCTCTCTTAATTCTGTCTCTAATTTAAGCATCGGAGAGGCTACGCCTGTCACACGACTAGTGTGAGCATGGGATTTTGTACAAGCTCGCACGTTCAATGATGACGGCTTTTCGAGATATTTATCCTCGAATCACACGATTTTCGACCATCCAACGATCTTCAAGTGGGAGTCTTCCTCGTTGTTGAATTTAAAATGACTTTAATTCAGAAATTAAATAAAATATATAAAAATACACAAAAAAATCCAAAAAGGCCACCGAAAACCGGATCCGGACTCGCTAGAAAACCTGGAAATCCTCGCTAGACTCTAGCGAGGCTCGCCAATGACCTGGCGAACCTAGCCAGGGTCTTCGCAAACCTCGCCAAGGGTCTGGTGAACCTCACCAAGGTCTGGCTAACCTCGCCAGGGAGTTTGGCGAGCTCGCCGGCGAGGCTGGCCAGCCTCGCCAATGGTGGCTGGCGAGCTCGCCAGTGAGTTTGGAGAGGTCGCCAAACTTTTTGGTGACCCCGCCAAACTTTTTGGCCTTTTTTGAATTTTCCGGGATTTTACTATAATAATCGGACATTTTGGGATTGAAGGGGGCTCGAAAATTGAAAGAAAAAAATTTTCTCTTTCAGATAAAAAAAATACAAACCATAATACTTTATTTTCTTCTAACATTTTCTTGGATCCAAAACACTTTTGGATCCCAAATTTCTTCATCTTAAAAATCAAACTTCTTCATCTTTTTTTTTCTTCTTAAATCCTCAGATATTCTCGGGTCTAAAACCAATTTAGAACCCGAGTCTAATTATCTTTTTGGATAAATAAACACTTATTTTTCCACATTAAACTACAATTAAATCAAAATGAACGAGGAACACTCCCGAGGATCGAATGGATACGTCGAAGTGGATTCATACCGCAAGGGTAAGCCTCTGAGTTCCTAGAACTGCGAATTACGAGCTCATCATCTGCTTCATCTTTTTCTGATTTTTTTTATTTGTGAACCTAGGAATTATTTTATTTATTATTGTAAATGTAATAATTCTCTTCATCTCAATCTTCTATTTTATTTCTTTTTAATTTTTATGTTAGAATACCCTAACGACGGGAATTAAAATTATTCCCGAATAACTGACCTCACTTTATGCCATGCTATCATTTTCATTAATAAAATTGATCAACATACGTGTAAATAAAAATGAACTATTTTTATTTAAAATAACTTTAAACAGTCGATGTTTTAATTACGCCACACGGGTCTCGCTAAAATCAAATCGAACATATGTGATATCCCCCGTGCTAACCTTTATGGATGCAGGTTAGATTTATGTTTAGGATTTTATTTTTCCTTCGGATATTGCACATATTTTACAGGAAATGTAATTAATAGGGCAGCGGCCGGTTGCATCCCCGATTTTTGAAAGCCTTGTAATTTTTATTTTTCGCATTTATTTTCTGGATTTACTTACTACTTTGTGGATGTTTTATTATTCCGCTTTGTGGATGGTTTATTATATTGCAATACGTGAATCATGCATATAAAGTCTAAAAAAGACCTAAGTGCGAATAATATGCATAACTAAGAAAATACGGTTTTCTGTAGATGTAATATAATGTGATCACATAAGAAATAAGTAACTTATCCCGGACCCGAATCTCTGTGTATTGGTGAGTCGTTCCCCGGACGTTAAGCCTCACAGGACTCTAATTCCTGGAAAGAGTTAATCCAGGTGGCTACTCCATACTAAGAGATGGCGGATTCGAGTTCGAACCGATCTAAAAATTGTTTTCGCTCTCTCTTTCAAGCTTTTTCTCCGGGTCCTCGACCCGTTGCTTTTCTTTTTCAAACACCCCGATGGACCGCGTTTATGAAATCCCGCGCTCTCCACCCACCACTCCGTGTCGCCCGCTCACAGTGGCAACTCCGCTAGGGATTTTTCTTAAACTTGTTTTTTCAAAGGTTTTAGATTTCGGATAAGTGTCGAAAATTATTGATTACATTATTCTGTTTCCTCTTAATTATGACATATTCATAATAATGCATTGCAGTAGAAGGGATTAGCCCATAAGTATAAGGTACCCTTATTACCGCGAAGCTTTCTCTTGTACTAATCTGCCTCCCTGAGAAAAGATAGTACTTGAGCGGGTGAAGGACTTGTTGCCATATCGCATGTACCTCCCTCAACCCATTCGGGAAGAGACTTGGAGTGTATTTCAGTGCAACAAGAACCTTCTACATCAGCAACCCATTTACAAACCTCATGTAAATAAACCGTAGGCATTTTCCCTAGGGTGTTACCCAAACACGCGATCATGCATTATATTTTCCTAGAGGTGCGCTCCTTAGTATCTTCATGATCCTAAGATGAACCAAACTTAGGATAGA
The DNA here is from genome assembly GCA_949673415.1 of Euphorbia schlechtendalii. Taxonomy (NCBI): domain Eukaryota; kingdom Viridiplantae; phylum Streptophyta; class Magnoliopsida; order Malpighiales; family Euphorbiaceae; genus Euphorbia; species Euphorbia schlechtendalii. The sequence goes on along the minus strand of CATIWQ010340136.1, from coordinate 245 downwards.
GACTAGCCAAAAACCCTTCACGCGGGAGTTGTATGGTTGGAAGATATGATGTTGCATGCTATGTGCTACTTGTATACTACTTTCAATTCATCATTGTACAAATGTCATGATGGCGTGGTGGTGTTTGGAATGATGTTTTTATGGCTGTTTGGTGTGAAAATGGAAGAAGATAGGGTTGTTTTGTGGCTGGTTAAAAGGTTGCACGAAATTATGATGAAGGTATGGAGTAAGGGGTGGTTTAATGA
>CATIWQ010340109.1:0-22414 GCA_949673415.1 Euphorbia schlechtendalii | reverse complement strand
AAAAAAATGTGAGAAAGGAAAACAGAGAACAACTTAGCCTTGAGATTGGAATATATACTTATCTGTCAAGTGTTAACTGTTATCAATATCTTAAAGACTAGTATTGCAGTCCTTGTTATTGTGCCATCCATGATACTTGGTTTTTCTGCTCTATTTAGCTAGTCAAGCTAGCCAATTAACTATTTTCTTATCCATATTGGTATTTGTTTAGGTCAGGATACAGCTAAAGTACAGGGCTCCCTTCAATCCAATTTAAGTAGCTCATAAATGAAGTTTTAAAATTATTTTTTTTAAAAAAAATTAGAGCATTCCGGACAGTTCTCTCTTAAGAACCGTCTGGAATGCTACTTATTCCGGACGGTTGGCTCTTAAGAACCGTCCGGAATGCTACTTTTCCAGACGGTTCTCTCTTAAGAACCATCCTGAATGCTACTTTTCTTGATGGTTCTGAACCGTCCGTATTACTTCTGATCATTGGCATCGCGGCTTGTGCGGACGGTTCAGAACTATCCAGAAAAGTCAAAAACAACCGTCTGCAAAAGCCTATTCTGCACTACTGTGTGTATACCATTTTGCAACTAACCTAGCTTTAAATCTTTCAACACTGCCATCACTTTTTCTCTTTATCCTATAAACCCACTTACAGCCAATAGTGTTTTTTCCTGAGGGTAAACTAGCAATCTTCCAAGTTTGATTCTTAGTTAAAGCATTTATTTCCTCCTGTATAGCAGCCTGCCACCTAGGATTATCTTTAGCGATTTTATAACTTTTTGGTTCATCTTCAATACTAATGGAAAAAGAATAAGCTTTTGTTTTTTTACTAAGTTTATCATAACACAGAATAGTAGATAAAGGATGCTTCTTAGATATTTTATAAGCCTTAACATTTCCATGCTCTAACAAACAGCAATGATAATCTTGTAAGTAGTGGGGTTGATTATGTTTCCTTTTTGATTCTGTGGTTTTAACAAGACTACTCTCTTTTCTAACCTTAGTAAACTCATCATTAATATTGGTACACTCAGCTTCTACATAAGGGAAAAAGTTTGCATGGAATTCTACATTCCTAGTAATCATAATCTCTTGAGTTTCTAGGCTGAAAACCCTGTAACCTTTTATTCCTTCTACATATAATATGAATATACCCTTAGTTCCTCTAGGATCAAACTTATTCCTGTTCCTAACTAAGGTACTGAAATAACATAAATAACCAAAAGTTTTTAAAGAGCTATAGTCAGGCATTTTTTTATACAAAACTTCTAAAGGACTTTTGTTTTGCAATAGAGGAGTTGGCATCCTATTTATTAAATGTACAGCATGACCATCACAATAGTTCCAAAATGATTTTGGTAAATTACTTTAGAACTTTAAAGAGCTACATTCAATATATGCTGATGTTTCCTTTCTACTAAGCCTTTCTGCTGTGGGGTTTCCACACATGATATCTGATGAATAAGTCCATTCTTATTGTAAAAGTTTCCTAGTTTGAACTCTACTCTATTGTCTGTTCTTATGGTTTTGATATTTTTCTTAAAATGTACATTAACAAAATTGTGAAAGTTTCCAACAACATAAAAGCTTCACTTTTAGCTTTTGTCATAATTGCCCAAGTAAATCTAGAAAAATCATCAACTATGGTGATAAAATATATAAATCCATCTAAAGATAAAGTAGTTGGTCCCCAAATATCAATATGCACAAGATCAAATGAAGCATGAGATACAAAATCAGAAATAGGAAAATTTGTCCTTTCAATTTTGCTTTGTAACATATATCACAAACATGATTAGAAGATATTACAATATCAGGAATGTTTTACTCAAAGTGTGTAAAGTAGTGTTTCATAAATGGCCTAATCTGTAATGCCATATATCCTCTTTATTACAAGTAGTTATAAAAGCTAATTTATTATTTAACAAAGTAACATTGCAAGCTAAGGAGTTTAGATGATATAAACCATCTCTGACTTCAGCTAAACCAATCTTCTTCTTGCTCATAGTGTCTTGTATAGCACAATGTTGAGTAGAAAATAACAATTCACAATCAATAGTGGATGTTTGTTTAGAAATAGATATTAAGTTGTACTTAAATTATGGCACAAACAAAACATCATGTAATATCAACCTATTACAAAAATGAACATCACCTATATGAGTTGCATTTAACCCCATGTTATTAGGTAATATAACATTCCAGTCTGAGCTTTTCCTAATATTAACAAAGTGTTTGATAGAACTAGAGATATAACATGTAGCTCTAATGTCTACAACCCAATTAAATTCAGAAAAACCTGAAGTGAAGGTTATAGCCTGATTTGCCTTTAAATCTACCATAGATAGATAGTAAATCCTACAGCAGGTATACTGCTTGTTAAAGCTGTATGCATAGCTTTCATGCCTCCTTGCAATAGTTGCTGCTGAATTAAATAAGTCAACTGATTTATTTGTTTAGGAGTGAAGCTATCAATTTGCCTCAGAAGCTACTTGAACTGCAGCTAACTTGAATAACCTTTTCCTTGCTCAAAATCACCCTGATTAGAAAAAACTTCAGCTCCTATAACCATATTAGCCTTGTTGAACCTTTGCATATTAGGAGGCCTTCCATTTTTCTTCCAACAATAGTTAACATGATGATTATCATTACAAAATGTACATTTTCCTCTACCAGCTCTTCTAAAATCCTTACCATTACCAAACTATCATGAATTCCCAACAATAGCACCAGGATTTCCATTATTGAAATTTCCACTACTATTTCCATAAGAATTGTAGTTGTTTACAAAAGCATTTCCCCTATTAGTACTGTCCTTTTGTGCAAAAGCAACTAGATCATGAACCGTTTCTAATTCTTTATCCTCAATCAAAAACTATTTCTCATACTGTTGTACTAAAGAAAATGACTTATTTGTGCTAGGTATAGGCTCCATAATCATGATTTGTGACTTAACAGTACTAAAATTTTTTTAACCCTATGAGAAAACAAATTACTTAATTAGATTAATAAGTTTTCCTAATTATACCTCCTATATTGCAAAAATAGCTATGACAAACACAAACTGGCAAAGGATTGAGTTCTGTATACTCATCCCAAAGAGACTGCAAACATGCAAAATACTTAGTAACATTTCTAAATCCTTGAGTTATAAAAAAAATTTCTTCCTAAAGATCTACCATCCTATAAGCGTTAGATTGTGAAAATCTCTCTTTTAAACTAATCCACAAAGCACTAGTTGACTAAAAATTCATGGCAGTTTGGGCAATCGAAGGAGATAAAGATCTAATAAGCCAAGATAACACCATGTTATTTCATCTTCTCCAAAAGCTAAATAACGGATCTCTAACAAAAGGTTTCTTTATGGTTCCATCAACAAATTCTACCTTATTTTTCGATAATAAGGTCATTTTCATAGATCTAGCCTAAGAATGATAGTTCTTTTTGTCTAATGGAGGAGAAATAAGAACTAAAGCAGGATTTTTCACTTAAATGAAGATATTATTGACTATTCTCGTCCACTCTCGGTTGATTCCTTGCCATAATTCCACAAAAAAAGTGCTAACAGCTCAAGAAACAAAAACACCTAAAGAATCTTTGAAACACAAAAAAAGAAAATTAATAAGTCACGGAAGGGAAACAACTATTCAGAGTTTTACGCTCTGATACCATCACAAGAAATCGATTAGATAAAATGAGAAACTAAATAAGATAATTCCATAGATTAAATCAAGAAAAAAGTAATAAGAAGCTCTGCAAATACAAAGAAAAGAAGAAGAAGAGTTTTTACTCTAACTAATTGAATTTACCATAATACAATGTGATTGTTCCTTTTATAATTATGAAAGGTGAATTACTAAACTATCCTTGAGACTCTAACGGTAACAACCAATTACAATATTTACATTATACATGATAATAAACCAAATTATATTTAGTATAGATAAATACAATATGCTTAATATGTTGTCATTAAGATTATAATTATTTGTTTACCAACTTTAGTGATAAACTTGACATTTATTTGCGTTACTTACCTGATTTCATAATGAAATTGATAGAACATGTTCTTCCTACAAATTTCTTACTAGATTTGAAATTGTTTGTTCTTCCTAACAAATAACTATTAGGTTCCTACAAGATACCTCTTGTTTTGATTCAATACTTTGTACAAATTTATCTTACATGTGTTGTAATAATTTTCTAATGCATTTTCATTACTTTTTAAGGTTATAATTATTTGTTTACCAATTTTGGAGATAAACTTGGCATGCATTTTAATACTTACTTGATTTCATAACAAATTTGACATAATTTGTTCCTCTTACAAGTTACTTACCATGTACCTACTAATTTCTTACTAGATTGACATTGTTTGTTCTTCCTACCATATTACTATCAGGTTCCTATCAGATACTAGCTGTTCTGATTAAATAAGTTGTAGAGATTTATCTTACACATTTTGTAATAATTTTCTAATAAATTTTGATTACTTTTAAGATTTATTTGACACAACTTGTTCTTCCTACCAGTTTCTTAATAGATTTGACATTGTTTGTTCTTCCTACCAAGTTCCTAAAAGATACCTACTGTTTTGATTGAATACTTTGTATGGGTTGTAATCAATTTCTAATACATTTTCATTACTTTTAAGATTATAATTGTTTGTTACCATCTTTGAAGATAAACATGACATTTATTTACATTACTTACCCGATTTCATAACAAATTTGACACAATTTATTTTTCTTACAAGTTGCTTATTACTTACCTAACTAGTTTCTTACTAGATTTGACATTATTTATTCTTCCTACCAAATTACTACCAAGTTCCCACCAAATATCTGCTGCTTTAATTCAATACTTTGTAGAGATTTTATCTTACATGAGTTGTAATCACTTTGTAATACATTTTCATTATTTTTTATTAATTTGACAAAACTTGTTCTTCTTACCAGTAACTTACCACACACCTACCAATTTCTTACAAATTTGACTTTATTTGTTCTTTCTACTCAATTACTAGTAGGTTCCTACCACTTACCTACCATTTTGATTCAATACTTTTTCGAGATTTATCTTACATGTGTTGTAATCAATTTTTAATACATTTTCATTACTTTTAAGATTATAACTATTTGTGTACCAGCATTGGAGATAAAATTGACATGTATTTGCATTACTTACTTGATTTCATAATGAATTTCAAACAACTTGTTTAACCTACCAATTACTTACCACTTATCTAGCAATTTCTTACTAGATTTTGTTGATTAATTAAGGAATTTAATGAACATAGGAACTTGCATGGTGGAATTTCAAAATATAAAATTAATCTAAAAGGAACTCTTAAGCATGACATCACTGACATAATCTTAACTAAAACATTCCATAGATGTTATAGGTTTATAAAAATTATTAAAAGAAATAAAGCATCTAAGTTTAGATTGCATCCTATGGGCTTAATCCTACTTGGAGCTTCAGCCATGTTCCAGACTCGATTTTCATACATGGAGTTCATCTCTCACTTCATGGTTGTAAACCATCAATCAAACTTTGAGCCTTCCATTGCTTCCTTTTATTTCTTAGGCCTGTCATCTTCCATAAGAAAGATTTGATTATCATCACTGATGAAACAGCCATATCTTTCAGAAATGATTAGAGCTCAACTTGACCTACGCAATGTCGGTGTTAAAATAGGTTATTCCATGCTTACACTTTCTTGTGTAACATGTGTAGGATAAATAAATTGATTATTTATTTGATCTTCTTGAGCATCCACCTCAAGATTGCTCCCACTAGTTTTTCACAAGTACGTGTCCCTTCTCGAGGAACTAAGCATTCCTTAGAAATAAGTACCTTTTGTTCCTTGTGATCATAAAAGTTATAACCCATAGTCTCATTAGGGTAACCTACAAACTTTACCTATCATATTTAGCACCTAGTTTATTTGAATTTATCCTCTTAACATAAGAAAGACATATCCAAACTCTCAGGTGAGGAAGAGCTCGTTTCTTAACATATGAACATTTTGCATGTTGTTTGATCAACTAATTTTGAGGTCACTCTGTTTAGAATATTAACTGCACTCTCAAGTGCATTATCCCAAAGGATTTGCTAAGTTCTTCTTGTCTCTTAATAGACCAAACCATATCAATTAGTGTTCTATTTCTCCTTTTAGACACTCCATTATTTTGGGGTGTATAAAAAAGTTTCCAATGGGATAAATTACAACTATCCTTTCGATAATCCTACTCTTGGCTTAAGTATTTACCACCTCGGTCAGATAAAAGGGTCTTGATACTTTTCCCAAGCTATTTCTCTACTTCGATTATGAATTCTTGGAATTTCTCAAAACTTTCAAACTTGTGCCAAGGTACATATAACCATACCGTGAGTAATCACTGATAAAGGTTATGAAGTAGAAGAAACCTTCATGTGTCTGAACACTCATTGGACCACATACATCATAATTTATTATTTCCAAAGTACTTATTGCACGTTGAACCTTTCCTTTGAAAGGTTTCTTTGTCATCTTTCCTTTCAATCAAGGTTTGCATGCCCCATAAGATTCCCATATCATTAGGCCCAAGTCACCACATTTGTGTAACTTAATTAAGCGAGTCTCATTTATGCGGCCTAAATGATAATATTGCCACAAGTATGAAGATTTCTCATTATCTAACTTTGATTTCTTAGCAATATTCATATTAAGAATTTCAGTTTTAGTGTCTTGAACATAAACGACATTCAAACACATTCCATAAAACATAAAGAATATTATCACGTTGACTATGACATTTATTATGAGGAAATAAAATTGCAAATCCCTCTGTTGCTAAACACACAACATAAATAATATTCTTAGTAATGGCAGGAATGCAATAGAATTTGTTCAAAACTAAAACAAGGCTAGTAGGATAATGAAGGCTATATGTACTTATAGCTGTTGCAGCAAACCCTGCCTTATTTCCAACTCTTAGGTCGATTTCTCTCTTTGCAAGCCTTACATTATTCAGCAACCCTTACACAAAAGTACATATATAAGTACCGCAACTAGTATCCAATACACATGTGGACTTATAAGGAACTGTAGAGAAACTCTATATCATGAACATACCTGAAGTAGATGCCTCACTTGGCTTCTTCTTCAATTGTTCAGAAATTTAGAGCTTTGTAATCATGTTTCCAATATCTGGTCCTTCTGCACATGAAACATATCCCTTTGGATTTCTCCTTTTCAATGATAACATTTTTTTACCTTCATGTTAATGGTTTTTAAAACTTTACCTTTGGCATAATACCTAGTTGCTAAGGTACTAGTTCCTTTATCCATTAGACCACCTTCAAAAATTCTAAGTCTTTTTAATAAACTCAGATGTTTTTCAATCTTCCTTGACATGAGATAATCTTTCACAAAGGGAGAATGTTTATTAAACAGACCATCAATCATAGTCTGTATGTCAAGCTCAAAATCTCTTTCAATTCCTATCTGAGTCATTCTTTTCGAATACCCAAAGTATTCATTACAATGCTCAATGGCAAGGATCCCATCATGTTTCTTAGAGGAATAAAAGAATTTCAATATTTCATTTCATTCAATTTTCGTGCCATCATGAATTCCTCTGAGATGAATTAGCATAGATTTTAAATCCATATCATCATACTATTTCTTGAGCATTAAGGTCATGGTTTCAAGCATCACGAGTGATACTACAAAAGCATCCTTCTTATGCTTAAGATATGCCTCTTTGTGTTATAGAAGCCTCAACATCAAGATTGACTAGTTCAAGATTATCTAGAACATAATCCAGATTGTTCATCTCAAGCTCCTTTTAAGAGTTCTAAACTAGTTTTTAAAATTTATCCAGTCAAGTTAATGTCAAGAATTGAGCCAAGGTTTATGTTTGGATTTATTGTTCAACCTAGATATAAGATAGAAATTTTTTAGACATTAGTATATGTGCATGCATTCAATATAAGGTCTTTAATTAAACACACATTTTCCTACTATTTTTTGATATTCAAATAGCCCCTTCTATTCAATTTGAGAAACATGGTCGAACAATATATCCTGATAAGGTAGCATCCAAAACTCATCTAAGATGAACCTTGCTATAGTAGGTCAAGACACAGTAAATAACCATGGTTGGAACCAGTAAATTTTCATTTCACGCAATTGCTAGTGCATTTGAGTTCTCTTTCTCGAGATGTGCTTACCTTATTGCATGAGTCCTCAAATATTCTCCGATCTAACATTAGCTTCAATAATATAGATAACTAGCCCATTTTGGTTAAGGTTTTAACCCTATGTTGTTTCATGGATAAACGCATGTTAAGGGAAAGCATGTTGTACATTTTCTTGATAGTTAATTAAGGCAGTTATTGAACATTTGAACTTGTACAATGGAATTCCAAAAATTCAAATTAACCCTAAAGGATATCCTAAACATGACATGATTGACATAATCTAAATTGAAATGTTCCATAGATGCTTATAGATTTAAAAAACTTAATAAAAGAAACCGAGCATCTAATATTAGAGCATTACCAGTTGATGCGTGCCTTTCCTTTGATGTGATGGTCCCTTTGAATAATCGGACAACACTACATTAACACAATCCTCCAAACCAGGATAGCCTCTATGACTAGTCCACACAGACCCCCACTAACCAAACAGAGGAAGAACTTGTTATTAACAAGTAACTATTAGACTGCTCGTAGACCAACTCGAAAATATAACTGAGAAGGCTCTTTCCAATCTAAGAATAAGCATTCAAAAGAATTTTTGCGAAAGTAGAGAAACTCATGGAGGATCTCGCAAAAAATTTGTGAAGAAAAGAAGTTAAAACTCAAAAGGAAAGGTTGAGCTGAAGTGTTGAACAAAGGAGGAGGTCTGCTTTTATAGGGAGAAAGGGAGCAACATACTCCCCTTTTTAGCAATGTGGGATGGGAATTCCCATACTACTTGCGGGTTGACTGTGCGTAGCTCGATGCTCCGTGGGTCAAACCCATGCACACAGCCCGCTTAGGGGTTTGCCTTATCTCTCAAACTAGGCTTGCAGACTATTATGGTGGGCCTACACTTGCAACCCACCAGCACACCTCCGGTGCTTGTGAGGCTGCCATGCAAGCCCTGCCCATGAATAACCTGTGAACACGGGGCCCACTCGCAAAGGGAAAAATTCCCTTTTTCTCCATACAATTTTATTTCTCTTTAAAACCTCCTTTAATTATTATTTGGTCTAATCAATTAATAGTTAGTCCAACGAGTTTGACATTTCCTTATATTCTCAACATAGACCCCATCTATAAGTTCTTTACTTAGTCTAGTAAAGACCCAATGTGTGTGACCTCTTAGGATCCCAAAGTATAGAGTCATTAGAGGTTAACCTAAACTTTGTTTGGGTACGTGATTTTAACCCCACTCGTGAGTTCGATGATGAAGTTGCAATTTATTTCCTTTGCTATTCTTTCACTTTGACAGGGTCTCTAACATCCTCGAAAGAAGCTCTTTTTTGTTTCTTTTAAATCTTAGAAATCCATCATACACAAAACCAAGCCAAATGTGAGCCCAATTCATGCCCTAAATCCCAATGTCCAGACCAACTTTGCAATGTCGATGTCAGCATTGGGTAACATCAGTGTGGGTGCTGCTATGCCCAAGCCGATATTGATAAGATACCGACAACATGTATAGTTTTTTTACAGGTTTTGAGGATCTAATAGTCTCTCTAGGCCTCCTATACCTTAGGTTGACATAAGCTACTCTTTCTATACTATAAGATGGCTGGAGAGGTCCCTTCATATTGATGGATGGGACATGAGAGGAGGTGAAAATGAAAAGTCAAGAAAGCTAACAAGTAGGTTTTTTAACTTTAGATTGAGGGGAGCTCATATAAACAAAAAGAAGGTGGAAAAGATGGGGATGGGAGAGGATATTTTCATGTAGATGGAGTGCAAGAGAGAGAGTTCCATCAAAAGGCTAAAAAACTTGTGTTTGAGAGAAAAAAACTTGTGTTCTTAAGTGTTCTAGGGTGTTCTTGAGTGAAAAATCAAGTCTAAAACATCCAACTACTTGGCATTTCTGGTTGTTTAGTTTAAGTTCATGCATATGGAATGAACATGGGTATCTTAAGTTAATTTATTTATCTTTTAAGAAATCTTGAAGTTTAGTCACATATTAAGGAAACTTGATGTTTAAAAGAAAACTAAGCAAACTTGAGATTTAGAAGAAAAATTTTTTCACGTTCATTTTTTTGCATCTTATGAGAAAGTTAAGTTCTTGAGAACTTGGCTTTGGAAAATATTTTTCAGGATTCAAATCTAGGACTACCACTATCTTTCATCTACCATCGGTCACTATACCATTTGAAACATTTCCCTTTTATTTGGAGTGGAACGCAAACTCTATTCAGAAGATTTTTTACATCAAGCCAACCAAACTACAAAAAGAAATAAGAGAGTTTCATGGTGGAATTCATGGACCTTAAAGAAATGGATCCATGACTACGGGGTTAGCCTCTAAGTTCCTAGAGTCCAGGCTTTCTTTTACATGCTTGTATGTTGTGTAATATGTTTTCGATTATTTTTATTTTCATCTATCAAACTGTTATGTAATTTCAATTTTTATTTTTAAAATTTTATAAACATCTGAAGAATCCCCAGATCATGAGGTTTGTAAAATGACAAAGATCGCTAAAAATAGACAAGTATATCAAAAAATTTGAATTTTCAAAGTTTTGTACAAATTAGTTCGATTTTTTGGGCATAATGTTATAATATTCATTTCTGGGTTTGACGAATACATTTCTCACGTAATATGTTATTTTTATTAGATTCCTTAGATAATGAGGTTTCAGAAATGATAAATATCACTTGAAACGGATAAGAATGAATAAGGTTATAATTTTTCAAAGTTCTATAAAATCATAGTTCTCGGTTTTGGACAACGCAGTCTGTTTGATAAATTTCTGTGTTAAAATGACTTTTAAAACTTGATTTCATCATTCCAATATGTTAAACACATCATGAAATCTGTGGAATGTTAAGAATCATTTGAATCTTAAATTGTAAAGAAAGTTATGGTTTTTGGAAGTTTTGGCCTTTATCTTTGTCGTTTTCTAATGTTTGTCATTGTTATTTTATAGATCTGGATCCTCAACGTCGATTATGGCATTGTAAAAGATGATGTTTGCATTGAGGCAATGCCAGTAATGACCTTACCAACATCAGTACCAACTTCCCGTTAGCAAATTCACATATTTATTTCGTTTCACTCTATTTAGGCACGAAATGACCCATCGAGACGTCTCTAGACTTGGAAATGCACCATTTGTATAACCAACTAGTACGTAGAGATCATTTAAAAGTTATATATGAGTTTTTGAAGTGCTAATATGTGGATTAAGGTTTGGAGTGCAAACAAAATCGATTCATGTAATCCATATCGATATCGCCCTTCACGAGGAAGTCGATAATGATATGGATGACATCGTTACCTTTGTTAACCCAAATAGTAGCTATGTCATGCATGTTTGACCTAGAATTATATTTCTATTTTGTTTTAGGTTATCCCATGAAAGGAACTCAAGTTCCCGGATAAGAGACCCAACAAAATTCACATTCAACATTTTCACTAATAAAATGAGCAACATACTTGTACATAAGAAAATAAACTGTTATATACAATAAGAACAGTGAGACTTTTGGCACTTTTAAATTGACCACACGGGTCATACAAGTACAAAAATCGAACGTAATTAGTACACTTGTACATATTTGTTCTTTGAAATATCTCATGCTAACATTTGTGGATGTAGGTAGATTAGGTTATATGTATGTTATGATTTATTTTTTCTTCGAATATTGCAAAATATATTGATGTATTTGTAGATTTCGTGTATTTTAGGCAATTTGTATCCTCGATCCCATATGTAATTAATTCCTCATGGAGTAGGCGCATTTACTTTCCTATGTGTTTACTTTTCACACCTATTTATTAATTACTTTTCGCATGTGTGCTAAAATGCATAAAAACCCAAAATGACTTAGAGTAAAACATCATGTCATTGGAATATGGTAGTAAACTGCCTAATATGACTTAAATAACTACAAAATAAGTAACTCATGCGGACCAGAATCTCTATACCATGGTATCGTTTAGGATTAAAGGATATAGGCTGTAACGAATTTCCTAGAAGAGATGATCCGAGTGGCGATTCTATATAAAGTAGGCTTGAGATTTAGGCCTCGAGTCTTTAAAATTTACATCACACTGATAACAATTTTTCAAAAATGCCCCGTGCCCCATATCACAAGTCGGCACCTCACGGGAACTGCGCGGGTAGAACGTCGTTGGCTCACACTTGGCTTCCCATCTGGGAACCTTAAGGCTAAGTGTTCTAGACCAATATGGAACTCGATAAATCTAGATGATCAAATGGGCTTTCTAGAAAAGGTGTATGATCCCCCAATACTCATCACGTGCTTGTGACTTGATCTGGGTTTTCAATAGTAACCATACAATACACTCCTTCCATCAGGTTAAGTACAATCAAGTTTATTAAGCTCGGATTGAGTATTGGCTAATGTAATAGTCATAGTTATCCTAGAATTAAACTTGTTCACAAAGAACACTACTTACCTTTATGTATCAAGATTGACTAGAAACCCATTCTATCAATCTCATACTTTGATAAGAGGTTTATGAGTGTTTCACTTTAACAAGAGGCCTTAAGGTACAACTCCAATTATATCACTATATCAGGAGCAATGGATCCCATCTTGATTAATTGGCTTACCAACGAATGATCATCACTATACCCATAATTGCCTGTTTCATCCTGATCACCAGGGTATGAATAAGTATGACCCAAACTATAGCAACTCCCGCACAAGGTAACTAGTATTTCAGGTCTGAGGATATTTGTACTGCTACTACAATAGGACATGACCCCAACACATGGATATAGTTATTTCTGAGTGTCTATCTTACAGCTATCTCTAATGTGTTAGCCAAATACATTCATGTGTCACCTCAAGATACCACCTTTAGCTAAAAAAAACCGAAGGAGTAAGCCTACACATGCTAGTCTATTTGTTTCATTGATTTCCAGTCTCAATGAAACTATGACTAGGGATATTTAGACTTTTATCCTACACCACATAGCTCCCACTATATCCTCGCACTTTCATGCTATGAAATAGTCATGGACTTTGTCTTATTATATCAATGAACTGATAAAAATACTTAATAGCATATATATAATACCAGCGAAATACATAATTTAGAAAACAATCTTTGATATATAACAAAGATGCCGTATTATTGATAAACAATTATCTAAAACTATTTGTACATTAGTGACTAATAAAGACATATCACCCCAATTGCCTCTAGGGAATACATTATGTCTAACAGTTCTTACATCCGTTAATAAGGTTTGTTTCATGATTTATGATAGGAAGATAATTTACCACCTTAATATTGTTGTATGGATTATATTGGTGTAGCTAGACTCGCCCTAGTCTAGGATTTAACGATGGATATGATAATGATAATAATAATTCTGAGCTATTTGGATATATTAATTTAAGGGATCATGCTTAAAATAGATACATCATAATCATTATATTATGCCAAGACTCTACATAGAATGTAAAAATAACAAGGTCCATTTTTAAATTCTTGCACCTATGTCTATAAGTTTTAATTTAACAACTTAAACTACGATTGTAAAACCACATGCGCAATCCAATTCCCATACTATAAATTAACTAAGTCACTAAAGTCCCTTTGGTAGGAGAGGCCCCCTTAAAGTAAATGAGCAGTTAAGTCTAATCCTAATCAAAATAACTACGGGCACTTCGATTCGTTATACCAAAGACAATCATGATTTAAAAATTTCATTCTTTTAATTGAGTGAAATTTTGAAAGACCCTTAATTTAAAGAAATTACACATGTATTAAAACATTAATAATCATATGATAATCACTTAGACTAAGTTTGGACAAAATCTTAATCTAGTTATCACATCATTTTTTATAATAGGAATTGAAACCTAAGTCATGAATAACATATTTAATCAATTCATAAAGCATTTCATTTCAATATATTATAATAAATCACGTATATCATAAGGCAGACTCTGATACCATTGTTGGTTAGTTAAGGAAGTTATTGAAAATGTGATATTTCATGGTGGAATTTCAAAATATAAAATTAACCTAAAAGGAACTCCTAAGAATACCATGATTTACATAATATTAATTGAAACGTTCAATAAATGTCATAGGTTCATGGACTTATTAAAAGAAACCTAGCATCTAAGTTTAGAGCATTACTACTTGATGCGTGCCTTCTTTTGGTGTGGTGCCGCGATCCCTTAGAATAATTCAACAGCACTCTATTAGCACAAGCCTCCAAACCAATATAGCTTCTATGACAAGTCCACACAAACTCTACCAACCAAAACTTCATGTGGAAGGAGAACTCATTGGTTAACAAGAGGATACTAGACCACTCCTAGATCAACCTGAAAATGCATATGAAGGATCTTTTCCAAAATAGGGTTAGGCCTTCAAAAAGAATTCTTGCAAATGCTAGAGAAACTCATGGAGGATCTAGCAAAAACTAGCAAGAAAAAGGAGTTAAAACTTAGAAGGAAGGTTGAGTTGAAGTGCTTTGAAAAGGAGGAGGAAGACTTCTTTACATAGGTTAAGGTGAGCAAATGATGACTCCAATTAAGCAATGTGGGTTTGGTGAAAACCCATCCCACACACGTAGGTCACCCATAGAGCTCCTTGTAGGCGGGTTGTGTGTACCGTGCAAGGCAAGCCCGTTGGGCTTGCCTTACCCTGAAAGCGTGGGCTTGCAAATCCTATTGCAAATCCTATTGCAAGCCTAACTTGCAATGTACTATTGGGCCTGCATTATAGGCCCACACAAGCGCTCCCTAGTGCTTGCGAGCCTGCAGCCCATAAACATGCGCCAAAACAGTAGGTTACCCATGAGAACTTTTTCAATGCTCGCGAGGTTTCCACACAAGCCCTTATCCACAAATAAACATGTTTGCTGATCCCACTCGCAACAGGAAAAATTCCCTTTCTCCACAAGTTAAATATTTTCCTCTTCCATTATTTATATGGTCTGACCAATAAATGATCCATCAAATATAAACTTGACTCTCCCTTTTATTTTCCCCGTCTATAAACTCTTTATTTAGTCTGGTGAAGGCCCAATGCGTGTGACCTCATAGGATCCCAAAGCATAGAGCCGGTAGAGGTTGACCTAAACTTGGTTTCCCATTCAGGAACATTTAGGATTAATGTTCTTGACCGAAATAGAACCCGATAACTCTAGACGATCAAATGGGCATTCTAACAATGGCATATGTTCCCCCTTTGAGCGGAAATTGTTATTCAAAAAGAGGTTATTGGTATGAAGTAAACTTCAAAGACTTGCAACATAAACCTCTAGCCTATATTGTACAGAGTCGATACCCAGATCAGCTCTTTCAGGAAATTTGGTACAGCCTAGATCTGTTAAGCCTAAACAATACCTTTAGTATGGAGATTCTGGCCTGGATGAGTTACTTATTTCTTTGTCATTTAAGTGATATTAGGTGGTTTGCTACCATATTCCATTATGATGATATACTAATTTTAGTCATTTTCCTATTATATTTTAACAAACATACAAAAATCAGTAAGTAAGTGTGGAAAGTAAACACTTAGAAAAGTAAGTGCATCTAGTCTAGGGGATTATTTACATATTGGGATGGGGGATATAAGTGGCCTAAAATACATGAGATCTAAGAAAATAAATACATCAATATCCTATTATACAAATAATCTAACAAATACATTTTTATTGAAGTATGATACCCAAAGCAAAATAAATCTTAACATATATCTAACATATTCTACATGCATCCACAAAGGTTAGCACAACATATTTTCATTACACACCTATGTTTTAATGTACCAAACATGTTCAATTTTGATGTTTAACGAACGAGTGTGGTCAAGTTAAAAAAATGACAGAAGGATCGCGGTGCTTATTGGATAAAACGGTTCATTTTACATACAAATATGTTGGTCGTTTTATTAATGAAGGTGCGGCATGCGAAAATAGCCGGCCGGATATTCAGAAACATTGTGTTTCCTTCGTGGGGGTTCCTTAACATCACTTCATCATATATAAGTAAGTTGAATCACATAAACAATTCTATGTTCGTGAATATAAACGTTAGCCTTTTGAATATACTTTGGAAAAATTGTTAAGGACGGTAACAATTTTACCTCGATGAAAAGGAAACTATCTTTGAATATTTAATTCTTTCTGAAGTATGTTCAAAATAATAAATTAATGTTTACTTGTTCTACAAGACTTGGTTTGTCAATTTTAACAAGTTGCTTTCGATCAACTGGTCGTGAATCGCGAAATCAAACAATATTTAAGTTACTGGAAAAGGGGGTAACACCCACGTTTACATTGCAACTTCAATGTCAGCATTGTAACATAGACACGATATCACAACATTGACGTTGACATTACCTTGTTTTTCTAGCAAAGGTGCAGCAATGGTAAAAAACTAAAAACATCCAAAACATCAACAAACAAGCATGTAAACATGAATCCACTTCTCCTTGTCCTTTTAATTCAAATTATGTAGTTCGAAAACTAGGAATATAATAAGTGTCACTCCATAAACTCAAAATGTAGTGGCTGAATCTATAGCTTAGAATGTTTCTCGTAACTTCCTTACCAAGTTCTATTGAGTTAACATTTAGCAAACACAGTAAAAGATGACTTGAAAGACAGATGTTAACTAAACAACCTCAAGATTTCTTAACTTTTGATTAATCTAAACCTCAAAGTTACCTAAATCAGTCCCAAGAAACCCAATTTTATACCATATCTATGAACTTAATTAACCTTTTCAAAAACACTTTACTTGCTTCCACTTTGAGTGATGAACATACATAAAGAACAAATACAAGACCTTATGAACTTAAATTTTATCTCTCATGAATGAGGGACCTCTTTTCTCTACCTTCTGATGCATGAATTTTAGCTAACTTAAAATGCCAGCTTCCTTTCAAGGAGAACTCCCTTCAATCAAAAAGACACCATCATGACTTACTTTCATTTTCACCCCCTTCCTAATGTCTAATCAATAGAAGGAGTCCCCTCTTAGTCACCCTATAGTTGGGCGTGCTGGGAATGTTAACCAAAGGTATAAGATGCCCATAAGACTATGTGTGCAATGATTCCCAAAATTGTGCTATTCTGCTACTGCTGACTAAGCGATGTTGGTGTTAGTGTTGTAACGTAGACATCGCCATTACTAACATCGGCACTGACATTGGGATATCTGTATAGGCCCTTAGTTCTTAGGCCAAGCTTGGTCTCAATTCGAGCACCGCTACTTCTAACTCAATAATGGCGGTGTTTACGTGGTAATATAGACACTAACATTCCAATGAAAACACCGACATTGCCAATGTCTATGTGGGAAATTGGGCCTTGATTGGGCTCAATCTGGGCCTGGTTTGGTGTAGAGAGGGTTAATCTAAAATTTAAAAGAAATAAAAGGAGCTTCTTTCGAGGACGTGCAAGACCTAGTCAAAGTGAACGACTAGCAAAGGAAATAAATTATATCTTCATCATCAAACTCGTGAGTTGGGGTTGAAATCTCATGCTCGCAGGTTAAAATCTCATACTAGTTATGTAGCCAGTATGATTGCACAATATGAGAGCAGCGAGGTTGAGAAGTCATACCTGTCTAGTAGCTGCCGATCTTCTCATGTGGGACTCTTCATGTCGAGGGGGACATGTTCTGTTCTTCAAGAACATGATCATAGTTAGATAATTATCAATTGTTTCATTCATCATTTGGCGACACTACTTAATTTGGGTGGCAAGACCGTTTCTTTCTTCAGAATGGATTAATTACCTTGTGCCGGTTGACTTCTGGTTCATTATGACAAGTCAAGACCGTCGTAAGAGGATATTTTAGATATTCATCTAGCCTCATGGTCGTTTCATGGATTCTTCCTTTCTCCTATTGTGTTGATGATTTGTTATCCGGGAGCTACTTAATTATGCCTCGTTATTGATAATCACCAATGGGGTAAGTGAGAATTTTGTTTAGCCCTCCAATAAGATCTTTTAAACATTAGAAATGCTTTCATGACATGTGCTTTAATCCTTGGATTGAGGTGTCAAAGGCAAAGTACTTGCCCTTTCACCCAAGGATTAAAACATATGGTTTTGAGCAAACTTATGAATTCGTGGGCTATTCTTTCACTTCTTCGATCACTACTTCGATCCCAAGCCCGAACCAACACGTCTCTAGCATCCAGGTAACCAGAAAAAACCTGCATTTGTTTCGATTTTTATTGAATTTGATTTTAAGATTTTTTGGCTAAAACATGGATTAGAACCTTTTTCATGTGGAATCGATCAATGAATAGGTAGTTTTTAGGACCCTTTAGATGTTTGTAATGGAACAATGCATGGAAATAGGAGTTTCGAGAAAGATTAAGTGTGAAATTTTGCAAAGGGGAGAATTTTAGGCATTCTGCAACTACATCATCATTATCGAGGTCGCAGTTGCATACCTAACATCAATACCAATGTTAGGTATGTTGATATTGGCAACGCCAACACCAACATCAGCTAGGCAGAATGCTAAATTTCGCATTTTTTCTCAAATTTCGCATTTTTTCTTCTTTTTCTCTATTTTTATCTCGAGCCTACTGGAACATTACATGTTATATCGTAAAGTACCCATTTTAAAATGACACATATCCCTATGAACATGTTTTTATTTCATGATTTCATGGATAACACGTACATAAAAGCGTAGTAGTACTTGTAGTGATTAACATGTGATCGTTGTGATTTTGATTGTGACTTGGAATTTTGATTTTGTTACCACATATTTTCATGAAGATGATTGGGATCAGTACTTTGAGTTCTTAGTGGACTTGGATTTAGGGAGATTCGAATCTCGAGGTCGTAATTTGTGCTACCGGCTTGGGGGTATTATAAGTTTGCTAAAGGACCAGAAGCATCACCTCTCTCATGCTTCCTTGACTACAATGGTGGAGCGTTGGTCAGAGATGCACATGATAAGTTTATAATTACACTTATTATCACATTAATTTTATATAATAAACACTATAGTTTTAGTCATTTTTATACTTCATATAAAAGATTTCACATGGTACGTAGTTGTTTTTTATGCAAATGCAGATACTAGGTAAATCTTGGGTGTAAAATGAGCTAAAGTGTAATTCTATGAAAAAAGAGTGAAAAAGGTGCAAAAAGATGCATGGAACTTAAAGATTTGGCTTAGGATCGAAGCTGTCGAAGATCGGTGAAGTTACAAGAAGACTTCTGAGTAAAACTCAATTCACGATCACGACAATCATTCGGGGTCGTGACTTGTTTACTTCAGAAATAGAAGATTGCCAATCAAAGATTCACGGTTACGACATATATATCATGGTCGTGACAAGGACAGTTTTCTGGTATTATCTTTTTAACTAACAGCCGAGAGATAAGCATGATCAACCGCCATTAACTACTAACGAACAGACACCTATCAAGAGTCAACCAATCATGAAAAGGTGCTTATCCATTATGGATTATATCAAAGCTTCTCAACTAATCACAATGGAGAGATGCAATCTTTCACCAATGGACACAACCTTTCGTTTGGATAGATGCAACCCTTCAAACTCTATAAATAGGGCTCCAATCCTCTTCAATTTCGTGCACTCAAGAAGTGCAATGGATTAGTGTGGCATAAAATGTAAAAAGTGAGAGAGAGATATAGTGTTTGTTTGTAGATAAAGTCGCTAAATTCTCAACTGTTAGCGAGAAAATGTTTAAGTGATTCGAATCCTTGTTTCGATCACTAGTTTTCTTTATATTCTCGAGCGATTGTTGCATAAGTGTACTTGAAAATCACTTATCAATAAAAGTTTTTGTTCTTCAATATTCATTTATTCGATATTCTCAAAGAAAAGCATCCTAGTGGAGGTTCTGTACGTGCCGAGACCGAATACAAAGCAGAAGTAGGAATTGCAGGAATTGACGACTCCCATTAAAGATTTGATACGGTTTGATCAACTTTAGATTTCACTTGCATACATTACAACTTTGCTTTGCTTTCTACTTATACTTTCTATTTCAAAGTTTATTATATGTCTATGTGTCAAAATGCTTAATTCGTGCTAATTCTTTTTTGTTAATCAAGTTATATGCGTTGGCGTTAATTTTAAGAGTAGTTTTGGGGTTAACAATATCATGTATAATCACTCGATCTGTGATATAATGCTGTTTAGTGAGCCAACATTTTTGGAATGGTAACTTGCTAAATGTGGCTATGTGAGAGTGACCCGTACTAAGCATAGTATAGATGTTGTCTAGGTTTTCATAATTATTTTAATTCGTTTGCGCTAGGTTTAGAAAAGTCATTTCATGTGTTGCTCTACGGTGAATCATTGAACGTCTGAGTGTTTTGAACCAAGTATGTTAGATTAGTTTAGTGAGTCATAACATCTTTGCTGATCTTGCATGTTTTCTCTGCTATACTTGTTCGAAGTGAAAATCTATATATTTAGAGTCTCTCATCTATCACATCTATATTTACTCAACTTTTTATTCTAATCTTCCTATCCAAAAATCTCAAAACTATTTTTATTTTCTTTTACTTTGTCTTTCATTGTTGATCTTTAGACCTGGTTCCTTCTCTGTGGGTTAGATATCTTTTAAAACTATATCACAATTGTATACTTGCAGTTATCATCATTTTTCTATTTGATAAGAGTTATTGATAACACCTACATTTTTCGTGAACAAGTTTTTGGCATAATTATTTGAGGATAAGCCTTACGAAAAGTGTGTAGCCAAGTCTCACGAACAAGTTCTTGGAACCATTAGTTATTAAACTTATTAGTGAAAAAGTGGCGATCATGTTTTTGGTTCCATTACCAGGGAAGGCAATCGCTTTCTGAAGATTTTTTCCGGGAAAGACAAGTAAGTTCTATAGTTTTTATTTGTTTGTTTTATTTCCTATACCATAAAATTTTCTAAATTTCATTCTAGATATGAAAAGATTATGAAATAATCTTCATAGAGGTGATACGTCAAAATATTTCATTCTTAACAAATAGAAGATTCTCTTCTATTTTTCCTATTCGCGTTCATGACTGTCTTTTGCGCTCGTGAATTCCCCTACCAACTTCCTATTTTCAAAATTCTGTTAGTCACGCTTGAGCCAATTACTCGCGATCGTGACCTGTGTGATAACTGCAGCGGTTGAGTAGTTATTTGACAGTTATTCCACTAATCTCTATAAATTGATGCACGTCTGTTCATCAATAATCTATTCCTTCAATCAGAATTCTTGCTTTTAGATCAAAACTTCTTCCAAATCAAATATCCTTTCATTTCTTACAAAATTTCTTTTATCCAAATGGTTTATCCGACGAGAACCGATGTTTTTTAACCAAAGAATATCTAGGAGTGGTACGAAGCACCATTCCCAATCTATTCAGAGGAAGAGGAAGATCATTATGAAATGATCTGAGTTGCTGAATTCAAGAGTTCGTATACAATTCATAGGAATAGTCTTATTCATTTGGGTATATTTGATAGAGTTATGTACTATCTCCGAGTTTTTAATTTTGTCATTTACTCCATCTTAACCCTTAAGAATAGTGTGAGTAATTGCATGGAAATGCTAGTCATAGTGGAATGGAGAAATGATATACAAAATTGTCTAATCTATCACCACCATGGGCAAGAATACAAGATCATAAGAAAAGCTTTTGAGAAGTATTTGGGATTTCCAAAAGATTATTTCTATTAGATGCTTCTTGGTTGGAATCCTGTACCAGCATGGAATCGCTTGATGGGCCAAACCGAATACGAATAAGAATTCACCTATAGTTGATGGATTCGTGATCCTTGTTTGTTGGCATTACACTTTTATTCAAGTGGTGCGCTGTTTGGTAGGTCTAATTCCGATATTGTCATTCCTGAAGAATTGTTTATCTTAGAAGCAATTCTGGAGGGCACACCTGTCGATATCTCTGGGATTATGATGGAGACGCTTATGTCTACAACGTAAAATCCTGAATTGATCGAATATGGGTGTCAGACAATGGCTAATCTGTTGGGCCAAATAGGGATATTACCTTATTTTATGAAAATTTTCAATAGTGAGGATGTAATTCTTGAATTAATGATGGAAGTCTTCTTTGAGAAAAATTTCTTAATAAGGTACATTGGAGAAGATAGAATAACTTATGGTTGGAAACCATGGGAAGAAAGGGTGGAAGCAGATCGAGAGAGAGAAAGGGAAAATAGGCAAGGAGAAATCAGAAGAAATTCCAACC
>CATIWQ010340105.1:0-21169 GCA_949673415.1 Euphorbia schlechtendalii | reverse complement strand
TCTATTTAAATCTTTTTTCCCTAATTTCATGCTACTTCCCATAATACTACTTTTTTTTCCTACCTGTTCATTAATCCCAATTTAGTGTATTTTCCTAATTTATTTTAAAACATAAGATTAATAAAAAAGACTATTTTTAGTCAGATTCTTTACCTATCTATCTATCTATCTATCTATCTATCTATCTATCTATATATATATATATAATTGCCGTGTCCAAATTTAGGACAGTGTCCATGTGTCCAAATTTTTTGAACTTCCCGTACTAGACACTCGGACCCGTGTCCGTGTCCGACACTTGTAAACGAGTCCATGTAACATAGGATATATGGAGAGGTATCGAAAGTGAACATGAGTGCTAGTAGCTCTTCCAGGGGTGGTAAGGTTCCAGAAGATATTGTTATAAATTGTTTTGTTCATCCGATAATTTCTTTTTTTCCATCAAAACCTTATGGTGGAGGTTAATATTAATAAGTTGTCCTTGTAGAAATTAATTTTTTGAGAAAGTTCCTGTTTGGTAGCATTTAGCATTATGGAAAGGATTCGGATTTTTTTGTGGGAATTACAATCTTATTTGTAAAGTACATTAGTTGGGGTTCCTGAGAATTTACAATATTATTCGGAATTGAAGCCTAGGTCTAGTCAAATTTCATTATTATGAAATGACAAGAGGAATAATGATTTTATAAAATCAATCCTCAAGAACTTGAAACGTCTGAACCCTCTATCATATGAAATAGTTTTATATACTTTTCAGCTTTCACTAAAAGCTCTCATATACTATAAAATTTCGAATTGAAGGGCATTACTGCAAAGATCAGGTTGTGCAGCAGGTGGTTAGATCTTCTATTATATTTGTTTCTGTTTTATCGTCTTTAGTTATTTGCAATTCAAATAGTTTCATAGTATGCTATAACATGTGATTGAGCTGATCCCAGTTAAAAAGCTGGGTTGTCTTCTGCATGTTGCGAACATTTCATAGTAGAACTGTTGCTTGAAGCTTCTGAAGAAGTGCAACATCGGGTTAAATTGCCTGTTAAGCACTGAAATGTTTTGATCACCCTTCTGATTATTTGTCTTGCGTTACATTATTTATTCGAGTTTTTCGCGTCTTCGGACGAGTTGAGGAAATATTTACTTATTGCTGAACATTTTATACACACACACACACACACACACACACACACACACACACACACACACACATATACATACATACTTATTTCTTTTGTAGTGTTTCCCTTATAATTGTAGTTATTCTCTTATAAAACTGAATAGCTCTTTTTTGGGACTGGAGATGTATTGCAATTCAGCACAAATCCGTTTTCTTTTAATGTGAACTCAGTTTCAAGTTGTCTTCACGTTGCTTTTGTCCTGGCTTACCTTTTTCAGGTAGAGTCAGATACAAATTTGCATCATTTTGGAATAGGAATCATACACATAGAGGATTACTGCGTGCAGCGAAAAAATACCATGAGATGTTAGAAGCTCAAAAGAAGGTATTTTTTGTGATTTATGAATGATCTTTCTATTTTTATTCATAAAGAATTTTGCTTTTTCCATTTTGCACTAATGTGGTGATTAAAGGTTTTAAGATATTGGTTAGTGATATGGGGAAGTAGTGAAGGTTATCCCTGTGAACATAACATTTGCTTTGGCTTCCTTTGTCTTAATTGTTGAAGTTATTAGCTCATGTTGCCATTTGTGCAGTTGCTTGCACATTGTACAATTCCTTACTATTCATGCTATATTAAATCATTGTACATGGCGTGGTCACTTGATGAAGAAGAACATCCATTCGGCAATTTTTTTTATATTTGATGGAAATAGCTACTTTGAAGCTGCAATATGTGTTGGTTTTTTATTGGCTTAATGCATCTGCACCCCCCCTGAACTTGTCCAAAAAGAGCTGTTGCCACCCTGAACTTTGAAATGTGACAGATAACCCCCTGTACTTGTCTAAAACGCGTTACTTTACCCCCTCGTAAAAATATCGGTTTCAAGAACAAGAAGATGAAAATGACGGGCCAAGAATCGATACAATATTATGATTAATTGAAGAAAACATTTAGAATAGAGACGAAGTTTTGAAAAAGACGAAGAACATATATTAGGGATTTTGAATGGTAAGAATTAGAATGTTGTAGATTTTTTTATTCATTTTCTATTCCACAACATACTTCGAGTGCGTGTATTTTGATGGTCATCCACGTAGCAATACAGGTCAGCACAATGGGGTAAAATGACGTGTTTTAGACAAGTACATGGGGCTATCTGTCACATTTCAATATTCAGGGTGGCAACAGCCTTTTTTGGACAAGTTCAGGGGGGTGTAGATCCATTAAGCCTTTTTTATTTACCAAACTCAAACTTGAATTTCATGAGTTCAATGGGCACCCTTTATTGTAAAAACTTGTATGCCTATTTATAGTCTTACAGGAAG
This sequence comes from Euphorbia schlechtendalii, assembly GCA_949673415.1. Taxonomy (NCBI): domain Eukaryota; kingdom Viridiplantae; phylum Streptophyta; class Magnoliopsida; order Malpighiales; family Euphorbiaceae; genus Euphorbia; species Euphorbia schlechtendalii. The sequence continues at coordinate 18,726 of CATIWQ010340105.1, read as the reverse complement.
ACTAAATCTTAAATAATTAAAACACAAATACGAAATTTAAATTCAAACTAACTAATCCCTTAACGTTCAGATTTTGAAATCAAATTCTAACTTACCCTCTTGATTCAAAATCCTACTTATTGCCATTAATGATGCACTCTCACCATCAAACCTTAGGTGGTGCTCTTTGTCATCATCTAAGCTTGATGTACTCTCTCACCTTCTAATCTTGAAGCACTTTTCTCCAAATACCTTTTGATGCACTCTTTGATGAACATCCATCTTAAACGTTCATTTCATGAGTTGTGATTCTCAAATCTTGCATATGAACTACTAACACTTCTCCTTGTGCTAGCATTAGTACTTTATATCTCTCACAAACATAAATTTAACATTTGGTGACCCATCTCACAAGCCCTTAAGATCATTTAAGCTCTGATTACCCCTGTTGACTTTTTATTTACCGAACTGAAATTTAAATTTCATGAGTTCAATTTACACACTTTATTATGATACTTATATGCCTATTTATAGGCTTACAAGAAGACTAAATCCTAAATAAATAAAATAAAAATACAAAATTTAAACACAAACTAACTAATCCTTTAACATTCGGATTATAAAATCATATTCTAACAATATGTACTCCAGCAATTTGGCTCTTTACTTAGTTGTTGGTAAAAAAATGTTTTGTGAAATGTCAACCAGATTTGATTAACACTTCCTTATGCAGTTATTTTGCGGATTTGAATTATCATGGCTTGACAAGCAATGTTGAGGACATTTTCCGTTACTCCTTACAATTGGATGTTCCATACTATAGATACTTAGGAGATAATATTTACTTGTGATTCTTAGAATAATGAATATTTGTTTTTCACCTTTAGTTGATCTTGAATGATGCCTCAGTTGTCACAGCCATGCTCGGACTAACAATCCACCTTGTTTTTGGCCTGTAACTCATGGAACTTTTTCATGCGAAATTAAAGTTTCTTTTTATATCCGTACCATTCTGTAGGAGCATGCTGAATCTGCATTGCGTGCTCATAGTAGCTCTGTCAAAGGTGCGAAAATTGCAGAAGATGTCATACCTATAGTTAAACAACTAGCTTTTGTCAAAGAAGAGGTTCTTGCTGGTATATACAATGTAAGAGACATCTTTTCCCCGAGTTAGGTTATTATTTATAATTATCAATAGTATTAATATTATCGTTCTTATTGTTATATTATTTTTATCCAATTGCAGGATGCCTTTCCATGCACAGCTGTGCAATTTTTCGATATATTACTAAATGATGACTCTAAATTCACGAATGAGTTTCGTGCAGTTAGAAAGGATACAAATCTTACTGTAAGTTGAAAACTCCCAAAAGATTGTCGATCTTAAGTCCCCTGCTTGTTGAATGAATGTCTCCTCATTGTACCTTTGTTCTTGATTTGTTTGTGTCCTGGTTATTCCATTGAAGAAGTCATATACTAAGTAGAATTTATCTTATAAAGACAACGCCTTGGGTCTCTGTAGAAACTAATAATTTCGAAAAATGTTTTGTTGCACATGTTTGGATAGGGTTGTATGTAACAGAATATCAATGGATTAAACCATTCCTAAAATGTAGAGAATTGACCGAAGAACTGACTAATTCTTGAAGGAAATATATTTTCGCAGGAATTTCTCCTAATGGTTGCCAAGATTGGTTTCAAATTGTTATATATTCATATTTGTCGCATAGGTTTAAAAGTATATGCAAGCTTTTCTAATTCCGTGAATGGTGTTTGATTTTGAAGTATAAGTTTTCATGCTTGAACATTGATATTGTCATTCAGCCATTGGTTGTATCAATAATTTACCACTTATCGATTTCTTTTCCATTCCAGATCGGAAAATGGCATGCGTCTGATGAATACGATGGTCAGGTGAGAGAGATAACATTCAGATCGGTATGCAATAGCCCCATGTGCCCACCAGATACAGCCATGACAGAATATCAGCATGCTGTTTTATCTTCAGACAAGCAGATACTGGTGCGATATCTTATCCCATTCTCTATTTTGTCACAATTGGTTTCAAACATTGCCTCTTTGATATATCTTTGTTTATCATCTCTATAAATATATCCTTGATTTTGCTATTCATTGCTTTCATCTATCCTTGCCTCTTTTTCAGGTCTTTGAAACAGTGCAACAAGCTCATGATGTGCCCTTTGGGTCTTATTTTGAGGTACGCTTCATTTAGCCAGTGATCTTGCTTTATGAATAATCAACTAACTTAATTATTTTAAGCACCCCTTACCTCTAACCTTAAGATTATGAGTTTATTCATATGAGCGTTGTGGGGTTAAAAAAAAAAGGTAAATTTATTAATCAAATATGTAAAAGTGGTAATCTGGACTTTTTCTATGTATACTCATTTGTTATTGGGTAGGAGAATTGGATATGGTAGATCAATAATACGAAACATGCATGGTTTTAGTTGCTTGTCTTAATGGAGATGGGTATTTGTTGGAAAGAAGCTTTTTATTTGGTATATATGTCGTTGTTATATATTATGTTTCATCAAATTATTTTGGTGTTGCGTCATCAGATTCATTGTCGCTGGAAAGTGGAGACCAGTGGTGAAAATCTATCTATTATCGATATAAAAGTAGGTAAGTCAATAAACCGCCAAAATCTATTCAAGTATACAATTATTTCAAAATCTATTTAAGTTGGTAAGTCAAAATGTATTCAAGTATAAAACTATTTCAGGTACTCATTTTAAGAAATGGTGTGTGATGCAATCCAAGATTAGAGCTGGAGCAGTTAATGAGGTTGGTTCATAGTCCTCCATTGCTTTTGTTTTCCTGTCTTTCAACTAAAATGTCTGTATAAATATCGATTTGTGAAGTGCAAGAAAGAGGTGGAATTGATGCTTGAAAACGCACGATTGCGGATTACGGGATCTCCCTCCTCCCCCATTCAAACGCAAGTTACCAGTTGATCAAACACTCGACATCTCAGTTTTTATTTTATTTTGCTGGTGTGTGTTTTTCTTTCATTATTTCATTTCATTATATGTAAAAGGCAGCAAGTGTTTCTTGTTGATGGCAATATAGGTGTAAATTTGTTGGCTTGTTTGTAATCTCGCCCTGTTTCCATTTTGGGAGGACCGGCTGTGAATCTGGTGATGTGTGTTATTGTAATCTCAGGTTTTTTTATAATTAGAAATGTTCCAAATTTATCCCCTTTTTTTTAACTTGTGTTCATTATGTCGAACAAAGTTTAGGGCTGTTCAATTTTTATCAGTGGGCACTGATGTACTCTTATTTCTCTTTATGAAAATTTTAGTTTCCATATTATTTCTTTGTTACAAACTTCAGTTAGTGACGATTTCCATTGTCATGCAGGAATTCTTGTTATTACATTACAAAAATCCTCCAAGGATATTATCATCAGAACCATCAAAAATTCAGTATGTAATCAAGAGCTACAAATTCAATACTATATTTTCAACTGCATAACTAAATTCCAAATCTATTAAATATAGAAGGCCATAACGAACATGAAATTCAGATGACTTATTTACATTTTTATTTTCTAAGCAGAACTAACCACCATGTATATAAATCGATGATTAATCCAGGAATGATCCGAAATCTTTGAAGTTCAAACTATCAAAAAAAAATTGCATAATTTTAGTGACAGATTACAAGGTCTGTGTGACAAACAGTATCAAATTGCCCAAGTAAACACATCCAGAACAGAATTGAAACTGTCGTTCAAAATCCGAATGTTTTATCAAAACATAAAAAATAGCTTAGTTTCGCAACATAAGCGCACAAATTACATAGAATTTATGATCATATCAAAGTGCTCAAGCAAACACACCGAGGACAGAATAAAACCAGTTCGGTTTATTCAACTCCAGCACTTGCAACAAAAGCAAAAAAAAAAAAATACATTACAGTCGACAAGTAGTCCACAAATCCAGAATGATTTTCACAGATCATATTTAGGTTTCGGAGCTATAGGAAGCGTCCCCAGATGAGAAGCCGTCTCTCTGGTGCCGCTGCATCTCTTCGTAAGCCCATTCAAGACCGGGACAGTAATGCAGTGGCGGATTAAACCTGATGTCATCCATTTTATCGGGCAAGAACGCCCCGTTCTCAATCAAGAATTTCACTGCTTCTTTCTTCCTTTCTTTAGCAGCACTATGCAGTGGTGTCCCTGTATAAATACAAAGTAGGTTACAACCAATGTTTTCGTAACCGCGCCGGAAATTAAACCCGTTAAGTTCCCGGTACGCGATATTACTACGTACGACCAGTGGTTTAACCGGTGATTCTACCGGAAGATTGATTTCATTAAAAAAATAATTTATAAATAAAAATGCATTAATATCTATATATTTATGGTATAAGTACAAGAAACTATGTTATTTCATTTTTTACTACTACAATTATGTTTTAGAAATATATTTCAGATTATCATTGTTTCAACTTTTATAATTTGAACAATTTATACTCGTACTTTTTATATACCAGTATTTTTAGTCAACCGTGCCGAAGTCAACTGGTATGATATTTATGACATCGGTTACAACTGTAACAGCAAATGAAGTAGAATAAAGGGATTTTATGAGTATCGAATACTCACAGCCACAAGAACCCCAAGTTCTAGCGTCGATGTTGGCCCCGCGCTCGAGTAATTCATCCATTACATGAATGTGACCTCCCTCTGCAGCGAGGTGGAGTGCGGTCACTCCTTTCGACTTCGGACCCCACGCCAGCACATTAACATCCATCCCTCTATCAAGTAATCGCTTCACCTGTAAAAGTAAAAATATCCTGTGAATTTGTTGCTGGGTGAAAAAACTTTCCTATCAAGAGTGTCCTATGTCTAGGTAGATGTGAGAACAGATAAACATACAAAACAACATACACGCTATAAATGGAGAAATGCAAAATTATATAGCTCAGCAAGCTATGAAGGAAACCCTAATAGCTGTGAAACATTTCAAAGTTGATACAATACAGCTGAAGGTGACATAACTTATCAAGTAAAGGAATTCCAGTTTACAACCAAGCAAAAACTAAAAGTTCTAACAAAAAAAAAAACAAATACTGAAATCAAATTAAAAAAGACACCAAATCCCCAATTTCTTCCAACATAATGAACATTGAAAACAAAAGACTTAACAATTGTTCACTCCATAACAAACAAGAAAAATATGCACACAATACAAGCCAACAGTTATAAGAGTCCAGCCACAAAAATGAGCATAAACAATAATAAACCCCTACCGATGAAATTACCACTATCCCAATGGGTAACAAAATCAAATTATATCAGAATCATCAGCAGCATAATTTCAAGAATTCCTTCACAATTTGGCAAGTCGAACATGGGTTTCAAGTTAGCCTCCACAAATTTTTAATACAATTCACATTTTGATCCAAGTATTCAATATCAGTAGTGCCATACAATTGAGCAAATATTCAGCTAAAAAGAAACAAAAACATCATTTAAGAAGATACACACCTCTTTGAGATCACCCTTTCTAGCACCAATATGAAGCAAAGTCCAGCCTCGGTCATCGCTATCGACCCTAGACCTAAAGCTTCGTCGTTTTGAGAGATTACGCCTCAATATGATCGAATCAGAACAAGACCGTTCCTGGATCATAACTTCTTCTTCCTTCAAATATTTATCAACTATACGATAACAGATAATCACAAAAGAAAGAGTTTTTGGAGGAGAAAACAAACGCCACAAAGCCTTATGAGAGCAAAAAACACAATTCCACAAAAGCAATCACAGTACTAAATTACATGTTTTCTGTTAACGAGAAGAAAGGGAGTGATGGGCAACGCAGTAGGGAGCAAAGGGATTCAAACCAGGTCCGAAGGCACGAAGATTTTGGCAAATAACACCGGAAACGACGACGAAAGACGAAGAGATTATATACATAATTCCGTGTTTCTGAGTCCTAATTTTACACGAAGGGGAGGAATGAGACGATACCAGAGTGATTAAAGAAATCCGGAAGAAATAAGGAGAGAATTTAATAGAAACATATTTCAAACTGAAAACCCTAATTTCGCAGGAAGAAAGCCGAAAGAGAGTTTTGGAGCCAATGTTATTGAATTAACGAGATATATAGCACAGCACGTTGTTATAACGAGATGTAAATTTTGGCCCAATGGGCTTAACTATCACCACTAATTTTGAGTATTTATCAAACAATACTATTTTCCTAAATTATTTCAGGTTCATGTTTGTCAATTTACATATTAGTCCATTTTAAAAAAATTTTAAGTACATAAAATTTTCAAAGCAAATTTAATTACAATATCAACCAATTGGATGTAACTCAATTATTACTATTGGATTCTGAAGCTAAATTAGTTTTGTAAGTTCTGAGTTTAGAATCAAGTTGCCTCAGAAGCCCAGAATACGTCAGTAGAGCCGTGATGTCTCAGAAGCAGTTAAAAGATCAGAAGAATACTCAAGACTCAGAATCTCAAGAAGCTCCTCTGATATACTACAAAGGACAAATTAATCTTTCGACACAAAAAGTCAAGAAAGCTGACCTTGCATTTAATGCCGCCGCTCGCTCTATCCCCAAGTCTACTACAAGATAAAGTTTGTTGTAAAATCAGGAGCAAAAACTTTTCTGCAAATCTGATCTGCATCCACTGTACAAAGTGGGTCCCAAATCAACCTGGCACAACATGGCGCAGATCAAAGTTGGACTAGCTACTCTAACAGATTGTTAACGGAAACAAAATTGAGAGACAACGGCAGAATTCCTGGCAACGGTCTAAAATCAACGGAAACATTATCTCCCTCTATAAAAGGATGATTTCCGCCATTGAAGAAGGTTGCTGAATTAACAAAAGAATTCAAGAGTGAACAAATTCTCAATTCCACCTGCAATCTTCTTCTAGCAAACATTCAATCTTACCTGTTTGTATTTGAGCTAACTGAAATAAAATTCAGAAGTTCACAAAAATTGTTTATTTATAAACTACTGTAAATCACACTAAGTTAAGGGTAAGTTAGTGTGAGGGAGCTTGACAATCTCATAAGGAATGTATTTAAGAGAGAAGAAGCTCAGAGCCTCAGATACTGAAGGATGATACTCCTGCATTGGTATAGCTCATCATAGGCCAGACTGTTGGAAGGAACTTCACTCATAAGCTGTAAAGGGTTTGCTTTTCACCAGAAGAAAATCCACTAGTGAATTAAATCTTGGACAAGATATTCCAAGGACTGGATTAGGCAGAGGCTGAACCAGGATAAAATCCCTGTTTGCATATTTCCTTACTCTGCTCTATTTTTGTGTATATTTAATTCCACAACTGAAACACTTAAATATATAAAGGGGATTCTGAGTAAAGGACATTTACTCAGAAGCATCTTCAAAGGTAACCTTCTTAAGTAAACGGTGAACTCGAAAAATAGTCATTCACCCCCCTCTAACCTATTCTATCACCCTACTACAATTGGTATCAGAGTAGGAACTCAAAAACAGACTTAACAAATCTAGAGTAAAAGATTAAAATGGGTGAAAACAGCATGAAGCATTTGCCTGGAAACATGACCACACAGATACTCCCAGAAGGGTTGTCTGTGTCCAGACCCCCACTATTCTTTAGACAGAATTACACATTTTGGAAAATAGAATGAAAAATTTCATACAGTCTCAGGATATGTATGCAGGGCTTGCTATAACAAATGGTCCATACATTCCTACATCGACTGTAGATGGGGTAGTCTCTCCTAAACCAGAGAGTGAATATAATGACTCTGACTTGAAGAAACTACAAAGTAATGCGGTAACCATTAACTTTTTACATTGTGCTTTAGATGTTGCAGAATATAACAAAATTTCAGGTTGTGAGAGCTCCAATGAGATCTAGAAAAAGATTAAGGTGACCTATGAAGGAACAGATAAGGTCAAAGAATCCAATATCAACCAAAATTTACGACTTTATGAATTATTTGAAATGGAAAAAGGAGAATCAATATCAAGCATGAATGCAAGATTCACAAACATCATCAATGAGCTCAAAAGATTGGGAAAGAACTTTTCAGAAGAGGAGCAAGTGAAGAAGATTCTCAAAAGCCTAACTGAGAAATGGCAGGCTAAGAAGACTGCTATAGAAGAAGCTCAAGATCTCACTACTTACAAGTATGATGAACTCATTAGTTCCTTAATCACTCATGAGATCTCCATGCAGAATTTTCAGAAGAAAGAAAAGGCAAAGTTTGAAGGAAAGAAGGCAATAATCCTAAGAGCAAAAGAAGTTAATGAAAGCTCATTAAAGGATGAAGATGATATGGCCATGCTGGCCAGAAGATTCAAGAAGTTCATGAAGAAGAACTCAATGACTCCTCAAAAGTTTCAGAAGAAAGTAAATTTTCCCCAGAAGTCAGATTTCCAGAAAAAGAGCAAGTTCAGGAGGTTTGAAGAGAAAATCAAAAGCGAAAATAAAAAAACTATAACCTGTTTTGAATGTCACCTGGAAGGACATATCAAATCAAGCAGCCCAAGACTAAGAAAGGACAAAGAAAAGAAAGCTATGGTGGTAACATGGAGCGATAGTGAAGAAGAGAGCTCTGCAGATTCCTCAAAGAATGAAGAGACTGCTCAAATATGCTTCATGGCTGCAGATGACATGTACCCAACAGTTGAATCCTGGCATAGCAGTACAGAAAAAGTCTCATCTTCTGAAGGAAAATATCAAGCGACTGATGAGGTAAATTCTAAACTCAATATTCCTGATGAAATCATACAAGTACTTGCACAAATCTATAAGCGGGTTAAAAAGAATAAGAAACATATGAAGCTTCTGGAAGAAGACTTTGAAGACTTCTGTATCCGAGATATGGCTAGAGATAACTCCACCAAAGCTATTCACAAGAGGTAAGGAGAGTTTGAAACTGAGGTTGAGAAGCTCAAGAAAGAATTAGTTCTAGTAGGAGTCAATGCAACCAACCTCAGCAGAAGAGTAATGTTGGTAAAAGGCCATTTATCAGGAAAAATAACTTTGCCGGGAAAATCAAAACCTCAGAAGAATGAACCTCCTTAGAAGAAGGAACACCTTTAGAAGAAGAATCATTCTCAAGAGAAGAAGCATCCTCAGAAGATAAACACCTCTCAGAAGCAAAATCTTCAAAGGATGTATCAAGGTGAATTCTCAGCTCCCAGGTAAAGGAGCTATAAGGAGTATGGATATAGGTATGGCGTAAATAGTCATAAAAAAAGAGGTTATCAAAAGATGACTCAAAGAAATCCACATGCCAGAAGAAGAGTTATATCTCAGAGGCAACCAATTTAGGAACCCTTTGATCTTTGCCCATCTCCCAGAACTCTGCAGAAAGAAATGGTCAGAGAAGCTGCAAAGGTCTTTTGTAACTTTTGTGGAAAGAAAAATCATACAACTTCTATGTGTAGATTTAAGAATGGTTTTTATGATTCTTATGATTGGTCAGATTTAACTTATAATGCACCCGAACCCGAGGGAAACTGGGTTCGAAGATTCTAATCATCTACTTTTGCAAGTCTAAGATCCACAGAAGGTCAATAAATCTGGTATATAGATAGTGGATGCTTAGGACATATAAAAGGAGATGAGACATCATTCATCTCGTTAGAACGTAAAAGATATGGAAATGTAAGCTTTGGAGACAACAAGAAGGGAAAAATCATTGGCAAATGAACCATTGGATCAGAAATCAAAATTGAAGAAGTCTCTCTTGTTGATGGCTTGAAGTTCAATCTTTTAAGTGTAGCTCAGCTATGTGACCAAGTAAGAAAAGTCATCTTTGACTCAAAAGGATGCTCCGTCATTGACTGTAAGTCAAATAAAACTTTGATATATGCTCCCAGAGTTAACAATGTATTTATAATTAATTTAAATGATAAATCAATCATGGCTATGGCACAGAAGGTTAGGACATTCTAACATGAACCTTCTGACCAAACTAGTCAAACAGAAACTTGTTAAGGGTCTGCCAAGCTTAAACTTCGAAAAGGATCACGTATGTAATGCATGTCAATATGGGAAATAATTCAAAAGGAGATTTAAGTCTAAATCTGATTTTTCCACTAAAAGAGTCCTAGAACTAGTTCATCTAGACTTGTTTGACCCTGTTCTTCACATGAGTATGGGTGGACACAGATATACCATGGTTATTGTGGATGATTATTCCAGATATACATGGGTTATTCTGATAAGTGGTAAGGATGAAGCCTATGATGGATTCTCCAGACTTTGTAACAGAATTGAGGTTGAACAAGGAGTCCTTCTCTCTAAAATAAGAAGCGATCATGGTAGAGAATTCGAAAATAGATTATTTGCTGGATTCTGTGACGCTAGAGGGATTGAGCATAATTTCTCTGCTCCTCACACCCCCCAACAAAATGGGGTTGTTGAGAGGAAGAACATAATCATAGTTGAAATAGCCAGATCTATGCTTAGTGACAACAACCTTCCCAAATATTTTTAGACAGAGGTAGTCAACACTGCATGTTACATACTAAATAGGGTAAACATTAGATCAATAATTTTAAAAACTCCCTATGAAATTTGAAAAGGTAGAAAATCGAAAATTGGGTACTTTAAAGCATTTGGATGTAAATGTTTTGTACTAAAGAATAAAGAACAACTAGAAAAATTTGATCCTAAGGCTGATGAAGCAATTTTCCTTGGCTACTCAACATATAGCAAAGTCTATAGAGTCTTTGTCAAAAGAACAACAACATTAGAAGAGTCAGTACATGTAGATTTCGATGAAACTGACCATGTAGGAAAAAGAAGAAACTCAGAGAAAGATGGAGATTCTGTCTCACATAAACAACCCTCTGAGTCAACCCAAGGAGAAACTTCAACAAAGGATGACCATCTGAGATCAGTTTCTCATAACATGAAGATGAAGAAAGTCAACCAGAAGTAAAAGAGACTCTTATTCATCATGACCTACCCAAGGAAATAAGAACCAAGAAGGACCATCCAGAAAGACTGATCCTTGATGCACCTCAGAATACCGTTCTCACCAAAGGACAACTCAATAGAATGACAAGTCATCCAGCATTCGTCTCTATCATAGGACCAAAGAAATTTGAAGACGCAGAACATGTTGAGAGTTGGATGATGGTTATACAAGAAGAATTGGATCAGTTCACCAAAAATGACATCTAGGATCTTGTCCAAATGCCAAAGAACAAATCCATCATTGGCACTAGGTGGGTATTCAGAAATAAGCTTGATAAAGAAGGGAATGTAATCAGAAATAAGGTTAGACTAATAGCTCAAGGATACAATCAACAAGAAGGAATCAATTATGATGAGACATTTGCTCCAGCAGCAAGACTTGAGGCAATCAGAATCCTCTGCGCTTTTGCATCCCATATGGGGTTTAAGCTGTACCAAATGGATATAAAAAGTGCCTTCCTAAATGGATTCATCTCAGAAGAATTTTACGTTAAGCAACCTCGTGGCTTTGAAGATTCAAAGCATCCATGCCATGTCTATAAGTTGAAGAAGGCATTGTACGGTCTGAAGCAGGCCCCCAGAGCCTGGTATGAGAGAATGAAAAGCTTTCTTATCTCAAAAGGATATGTCAAAGGCAAAACAGACACTATGTTATTCATCAGAAGAAGGAATAAGGAAATACTACTTGCTCATATCTATGTTGATGATATTATCTTTAGAGCTACTGAAGAAAAGATGTGCAAAGATTTCAATTCTCAAATGAAGAATGAATTCGAGATGTCTATGATGGGTGAATTAACATTCTTTCTTGGTTTGCAAATCAAGCAAATTTCAAATGGAATATTCATTAATCAATTTAAATATACCAAGGAGATTCTGAAGAAATTTGGGATGGAAGATGAAAGAGAAATGTCAATTCCCATGGTCTCCAAAAAAATACTTAGCAAAGACTCAGAAGGAAAGAAGGTTTATCAGAAGATGTTCAGAGGAATGATTGGTTCTCTATTATATCTCACAGCTAGCAAGCTTGACATTCACTATGCAGACTGTTACTGTACAAGATATCAAAGTGATCCTAGTGAATCGCATCTGAGTGCAGTAAAGAGAATCCTTAGATATCTGCTTGGAATCATAGAAGCCGGATTATGGTATCCAAGTAATGGAGAATTCTCACTAAAAGGATTCACTGACGCTGACTACAGTAGAGATCAATTGGAAAGAAGAAGCACTACTAGAGGATGTCATTTTCTAGGAAACAACATCATTTCTTGGTACAACAAGAAACAAACCTCAGTAGCATTATCTACTACAAAAGTTGAATACATGGCTGCGGGAAGCTGTGTTGCTCAAGCACTATGGATCAAACAGCAACTAGAAGACTATGGAGTCAAGTTAGAGTGCATAGAGATCCTCTACGATAATAAAAGCGCAATTGATCTGTCAAAGAATCCAATTCAACATAGTAGAATGAAGCATGTCAATATCAGACACCACTTTATAAGAGATCATGTTCTCAAGAATGATGTAAAGCTGGTATACATCTCTACTGAAGAATAAAGAGTTGACATCTTTACCAAACCTCTGAGCAAAGATCAATTCGCTTTCCTTAGAAGAGAAATAGGTATGAGTAACCTAGTGTAAACATTGCTCAGAAGATGGTGTAATCACTCAGAAGATTAAATTATCTTAGAAGCAACAATCATCCCCTGAAACAAAGAACAGAGCTATATCTCAGAAGATTTGACCCGTGAAATATACCATCTTTTAAAATTCAAAAACCCGAATCCTAAGCCGGATCTTTAGGTTAAAACTGTTCACATTCTTCCATCAGTTACGTACTTAACGGTTACTTATATATTTTAAACGGTAAATGCTGAAACCGTTACAGTTATTTCTTCGTAAATTACCATTCTATCCCTCTGAAACTACCCGTATAAATAGGTAAAGACTGTTCATCATCTAAAAACTTTACTAAAATCGCAGAATTTCTCTAGACTTAGAGCCAACCTTTCCAGCAATAGTTCTTGAATTTTACAAGAACTTGAAGAAGTACACAACTGTGGTAAAAGGCATAGAGATAACTATTACTCCTACCTTCTTGGCAAAACTCCTGAATCTGAAAGATGAAGGTCTTGCTCTCAAGAGAGGATGTGAAGACTCCATAAGCTACAATAAGAAGGCTTTCATGCTAGAAGGTTGGTTTGGTGAGAAGATCAGTACTCACATGCCTCAAGAACCAAGATACTGGCAGTTTGTAATGGTTCATCTCCTTCTTCAGAAGATGAACTCCACAAACGCAGTATCAAGCTATGAGCATTGTATTTTAGTGCACTTGGTGGAGAAGAAGAAGATCAACTAGCCTGTCATTATAATGCAACACATGCTTCATCACCAATGCACACTTGGTGGTCTCATAAGTAGAATTATGGTAACATGTGGTGTAGACTACTCAGGGGAGGATGGGTTTCTGAGAAGTGAGATTGTGAAGGAAACCTTTGATAAAAAAAGGTAGACTTTGGGATGAAATGGGACATGGAGTAGGCCCTGAAGAAGGATCTGATGAAGAACAGAAGGGAGAAGAAGTTGAGGGTAGCAAAGAAGGGTGAGGGTGTGAAAGGGATGGAGGAAGTCTCCCCTAAAAGGCAGAGGGAGCCTGTGCTAAAGCAGAAGGAGATCCCTAAGGTAAAAAGAAGCCGAGCCAGCCGAAGTAAGGCACTTGCTACTGAGGATGTGGTAATTCCTATTGAAGTCACTGAATGAAAAGCTCAAGGAATTATCTACTCCATGAATAAATTCCAATATGTGCCAAGGTCATTGGAGCAGAATAGTTCAGAAGATGGAGAAGATAGATAACCTATCAGCATCCTGACTAAGAGGAAGATGGGAGAATTTAATCCCAACATGGCCATTCCTAGTGATGATGAAGCTAAGAAGGTAGAAAAAAAGGAATAGGAAGTAGAGAAGGAGAAGAAAAAGGCTAGAACATATGGTGAAACCATAGTCCCAGAAGATGATCCTGAGAAGGATGACATGATTAGAGCCATAAACCAGAGTATAGTAGAGGTCTTTACTCATGTACCTCGAAAAGGGATAGTTGGAGATATAAGGATCGCTGTTGAGGAGGCAGAGAAGAGAGCTCTATCAGAAGGAAAGAGAGTGCCTACTCTAGAGGAGTTCATAGTGAAGATGAAGGAGAAGAGCACCTTTGAGATAGAAGGAAGATGAAGCTGAGGGTAAGAAGGAAGAAAAAATGGAAGAAAAGGAAGAGTCCAATAAGCAATCTCTACTGAAAGAGAAACTGCAAGAGGAAGATCCATTTCTATCGGATATTCAAAAGGAGGAAGCTTAGAGGATTATAGTGGCTGAATGGGGTATTCAGTCATTAGCATCAGATCCTGCTGATGAGTTCGTTACCATGGCTCGCTCTATGTTTGCTAAACATAATTTAAAGCTAGAGGATATAAGGAAGGAGGATAATAAGGATGAGGAAGATATTAGGGAGTATGAAATGGTTCTGCTGGACGATGTGACAGAAGATGAAAATGATGTTCCAAAAGGGCTAGAGAAGTCTTAAACTACCTCAACCCAACTTCTCCCCACTAGCAGTAACTAACCCCTCAACAGCAGCAGCATCGCTCCTCTATCCCAAAGGGTCTGGTGGATCCAAATAGCTCCCTAACTCTTATCCTTAGACTTGCAGAACAAATGATCTATGGAGATGAGTCTCTTAGAAGTAGAGGATGGATGTTTAGAGATCCAGTTGAGGGTAGAAACTCTAATACTCTTGTTCCCGTCAACTTCCTTCATCACATAGGGAAGACACTTGATTTTTTACTCACAATGGCTCTTCGCCTCAATGACTCAGTTGTGGATATCAAGATTTCCCCCTTCAACCACCAGCTTACCCAAAGTGTAGCTCTTATCTCAGAGCAAGCGTAGATTATAATGGAAAGAGCTGATAAGATTCCTCTTCCTTGTCAAATTCGCTCTGAGCTTATCTAGCATCTGCAGCCACTCATGAGATTAGGTTCAGCAATTACATTAACATCAGAGACTCTCTGGAAAAGCTAAACGGAATGATGGAACTTGGTGAAAGGGGTTTGGAGATAATCCATGATGAAGTCAACGGGGTGAAGGAAGAGTCCCAGAAGCATATTACTGATGTTATGACTACTCTAGGGACTGCCATTGAGCGCACTTCAACAGAATTCTCCATAGGGATGAAGAATGAAGCCTAGGTGCTCAGGATCCAGAGTTCTCTATCTGTGGCAGTAAGGGAAAATCCAAAGCAGTCTTGATGAGATACTCAAGCAGATGAATGATTATTAAGCTGAAACTCTCAAGGTTATTAGGGATTCCAAACGGGAGCTAAGGTCTGAAATCTTCAAGGCTGTTGAAGATTCTCACAAGAAGATAACTGAAATCACCTTTGCTCAAAAGAATGATGATGTTGATGAATTAGATGATAAACTAAAGAAGTATGCTGCTGCCCTTACCAAGACCACTATTAAAGCTAGAGATGTCATGGTAGCAAGAAATGCAAGTACTTCAGAGGCCCTTCAGAAAAGTATTGATGGGCTAATTAATAAACTTGGTGGCCTGTCTCTCCATTCCTTCTGCTCATATGATAGTGAGATTGTTTCGTTCCTTCAGCATCTGGCGAATAGGCTTAACACTCAGTGGATATGGAATCAGAAGGCTCTCCAAGTTATTCTTGAAAGCATCTTTCCTTCTATCCCCAGCAAAGCTGCAAGGCTGATCCAGTAAATAGTCCATCCTCTTCAAGCAAATGCAAAGGCTATTCATGAAGTTATCCAGAGGTTTGCGCTTGATGAGAAGAAGATTGTCGATAAACTTTTTGGTACTGAGTGGAGGGAGAAGGATAAGCACAGCTTCAAGGAAATCTGGGAAAGACGGATGGTTTCCAACCAAGCTTCAAGCAGCGCCATGGAGATAGATCAGTGGGAGGAGACTCAAGATGAATTCTTAGCACTTAAAGAAAAACCATTGTAATAGAATTCATTGTAAAAACTTGTAAACCATTGTGATTAATAAAAAGTTTTTACATTTCCTCTAAAGTACAACTCTTCGTTGTACTAATTTTAGTTTATTATGTCATTAAAATCAAAACTCAAAACCTAAGCCTTAGATTATGAGGGAGTAAGTATATTCTGTGCTTGACTTCACTCAGAACCAACAAAATGAGGGAGATTATTGGATTATGAAGCTAAATTAGTTTTGTAAGTTATGAGTTCAGAAGCAAGTTTCCTCAAAACCCAGAATACGTCAGCAAAGCTGTGATGTCTCAGAAGCAGTTAAAAGATCAGAAAAACACTCAAGACTCAGAACCTCAAGAAGCTCCTCTAATGTACTGTAAAGGAAAAATTAGTCTTTCGACGCTAAAAGTCAAAAAAGCTGACCTTGCATTTAATTCCACCGCGCGCTCTATCCCCAAGTTTACAACAAGACAAAGTTTGCTACAAAATTAAGAGCAAAAACTTTTCTGCAAATCTGATCTGCATCCACCATACAATGTGGATCCCCAAATCAACCTGGCACAACATGGCACGGATCAAAGTTGGACGAGCTACTCTAACGAATTGTTAACGAAAACAAGATTGAGAGACAATGGCAAAATTCCTAGCAACGGTATAAAATCAACAAAAACATTATCTCCCTCTATAAAAAGATGATTTCCGCCATTGAAGAAGGTTGCTGAATTAATAAAAGAATTCAAGAGTGAACAAATTCTCAATTCGACTTACAATCTTCTTCTAGCAAACATTCAAATCTTACCTGTTTGTATTTGAGCTAACTGAAACAAAGTTCAGAAGTTCAAAAATTTTTTTTATCTATAAACTATTGTAAAACACACCAAGCTAAGGGTAAGTTAGTGTGAGGGAGCTTGACAATCTCATAAGGAAGGTACTTAAGAGAGAAGAAGCTCAAAGCCTCAGATACAGAAGGACGGTACTGCTGTATTGGTATAACTCATCATAGGCCAGACTGTTGGAAGGAACTTCAGTCATAAGTTGTAAAGGGTTTGCTTTTCACCAGAAGAAAAGCCACTAGTGAATTAAATCTTGGACAAGAGATTCCAAGGACTAGATTAGGCAGAAGCTGAACCAGGATAAAATCCCTGAGTGTATATTTCCTTACTCTGCTCTATTTTTATGTTTATTTAATTCCATAATTAAAACACTTAAATATATAAAGGGGATTCTGAGTAAAGTACATTTACTCAGAAGCATCTTCAGAAGCAACCTTCTGAAGTAAATGGTGAACTCAAAAAAGAGTCATTCACCCCCCTCTGACCTATTCTATCACCCTACTGGGTTCCACAATTACACCTCTCAACATAGAGATGGAAGATTATGGGTTCAAAACCCAACCTCTTCAAAAATCTATATTTTTGAAAAAAAATTACAATATCACGTTTTGAACACTCTTCATCCATGGCTTCCTTCTCTTGTCGTCGCTGCTCCTCTTGCCGACACTTCTCTTCCAATCTCTACGTCAACATGCGTTGCTCCTTCACTCGTCGACGTTGCTATTTTCTTGTAATATCATCTTTGTTCGTCCTTTTCTTCTAATTTTGTTTGGTTCCATTGAAATTGACATGATTTTTTCATAGGGAAGAAGATAAGTAGATGAATTACTTTTTTTCATCCCACTATTCAATTTCTAATAAATTTCTAATATTATGCATTCCAACATGTTGTGAAGTGTTTTACTAGGTTTCTAATAAATTTCTAACAGATTTTGAGCTAAAATACAAAGTATTTGAAGAAAAACAATCTACTAGAATCCTATTAGAAATCTCGTATAAGACATATAAATAATTTACTAGGTTTCTAATACATTTTAACATACTTCTAATAGATTTCTAACATAAAAGATGATTTTGTAAATAAGTTTCAAAAAATTGTATTTTGTAAATTTGTTCTTTTGTAAATATTTTGCGTAAATAGAACAATTTAACTAGTCCCCTTATATTTCTTAAATTCTTAGCCATTAGTGATGGTTGTTATTCTTAATAAAGATTTGTTGAAGTTGTTAATTACAGTGTTGTTAATGTTATCGACAAATTTTGTCCGTCAAGCATCTCCATGGAAACACCAAACTTACATTAGGACAATTATTGCATATTTGCATTGTTAGAATGAGATTATTAAGACTCTGTTTGTTTGTAGGAAAATATTGTGCAAGGGAAGATATTGTGCAGGAAAATAATATATTTTCCTGCGTTTGGTTATATTACTGTAAAATATTTTCTAATGTTTGTTTACTTATCTGGAAAATATTTGCCAATCACAAATTTAGATATACAATATCATAGTTTAATTTTATATATCTATATTGTAAAATATGCAAAATATACAATATGCGGTGGTGATGGTAGTGGTGGTGGTGGTGGTGGTGAAATAGAGATAATTGTTGTAGTAGTATTGGTAGCGACATGGTGGTGGCTGTGGTGGGAGTGAAGTAAGTTGTGATAATCGAATAAATTAAGGGTGGATGTAATAATTGTGTGGTGGTGGTGATGGCGTTGGTGAAGTGGAGGAAGTGGTTGTGGTGTGATGGAAGAAGTAAGTGATGGTGATGGCGGGGTGGAGGAGGTGGAGGTGGTAGCGAGATCTGGGTGGAGGAGGTGATGGTGGTAGCGAAAGTGGGTGGAGGAAGTGGTGGTGGTGGTAGTGAGAGTCGGATGGAGGAAGTAGTGATGGTGGTGGTAGCAAGAGTGGGGTGGGTGAGGTGGTAGTGGAGG
>CATIWQ010340062.1:0-11286 GCA_949673415.1 Euphorbia schlechtendalii | reverse complement strand
CTCGCACTAATGTTACATCATAGGATAATGGCACAAAACCCCGTTATAGTTGGACTCCTGAACTACATGATGAAGGCTTTGTTAGCGCCATCAAACAGCTTGGGGGATGTGACGGTTACAAATCTATATATAGATCTCACCAATATCATCTGGTAAATCGCTGATCTGACTAATTCCTCTTGTATAAATTTAGAAGCCCGCAACACATAGACACCTCCAACTCATGGCTGGCTGACTCAACGAGGCAAGATATGAACTACAAGGAGGGGAGGTGTGTTCCTAAATTAGTATAACGTAATCAATGACATATATATTCTTGCTTTTAAATGCTGATTTGTCGTAAACAATGCCGCAATATGTTATGGATATATAGTAAGCTGTAACTTACAACTATAAAAATTACCATGGTATGACCTAAGCGGAATGAGACGTAATTCGACTCCCATTAAATACATTTATGTGTAGAGCTAAATTTGACACGTTTCTTATTTATAGAAAAGTTATGTGCTTTACTAAACATATGAAATCTTTCGATTTGTGTTGACTAGTGTAACAAGCCATCAATTATCACAATTATATTTGATGAAAACCACAAAATATTTAGAATATATGTATAGTGAAGCTTACAACTTATTTTGGTACTATAAGATATTAATAATATATGGTAAGATAAAAAATTTTTATCAGTATAAGACTTAAATATTAAGTTAGCATGGTGTAAGAAATATCGTAATTTTATTATAAGTCATGTTGATTTGTTGAAAAAATTGATGTAAGATATTAAGAATATGTATAGGTCATGTTCGATAAACTATTGATTTGGTATATTACACTCATAGAGGCCGCAACACAAATACACCTCGAACTCGCAGTAGACTCAATAGGCCAAGTATGAAATTAAACTAAGGTTGGTGAATTCAAAGTTTTTTTATTTGAAATAATTGCAGATGCCAGGATTCAGTTGGTTAATTCAATTAGAATTATAATTTGAGGAGTTCTAACAATTTCATTTTATCCCATAAGTTAAAAATAATAATTAACTGAAATAAAAATTTAATTGATTTATATAGTATTATTAAAAAAGTTTGAACAATAATAATTAATTTGAAAATTAAATAATAATTAATTCGAAAAATAATGAGGTAAATTCGAAAAATTTAATTGATCTATTTTTAAATAATATAATATAAATCAATGTAATTTTTATTTGATTTAATTATTATTTTTAACTTTTGCAATAAAATGAGTTGTTAGAATTCCCCATTTTATAATAAGGATCATTGATAAAAAAAACTGAATTTACGTCATTATTTTTGAATTAATTACTATTTAATTTTAAAATTAATTATTATTGTTCAAACTTTTTTTAATAATACTAAATATATCAATTAAATTTTTATTTCAATTAATTATTATTTTTAACTTCTGCAATAAGATGAAATTATTAAACTCCTCGAATTATAATTATAATATGGATGGTTGATAAAAAAATATTTTAACCTCATTAATTAATTACTATTTATTTTCATATTATTTATTATTTTACAATCCGTTTTTAATTCAATTTTTTCAACGATCCTGATTAAAAATTTGGGATGAGTATAATATAGTTATAACAATTTCAAATTATTGTAAAAGTTAGATATAATAATTAATTCAAATAAAATTTTTTATTGATTCATATATTATTATTAAAAAATTAGTTTGCTCAATGATAGGAAAAAATATTTACCACAAACATACTATTTTATTAATTAAAGTAAGAATTAATTTAAAAATATGAAATAATAAAAAAGAATGTAATTTAGGTAAGAAAATATCAATAATTTAGTAAGGATAATGAAGAGAATTTTTTTTCCACTTTTAACAATTGTAAAGTTAATAACTTGACTTCTTAAATACATTTTAGATATGATTACGGTACATAGCAGTACATGCAATGTACCGTAGACTCATCCGTAAAACAAACAAAATTCCTAATGTACAGTTACTGAACAAATAACATATTAGAAGTTTTGCCAATTAATCAATTCGTTAATTTTCAAATAATTTTAAGTTAGTCCCTTCAAGTATTATTAATTTATTATTCATATAATTCAATCTTTTCTCCATTTTTATAATTAATTAACACCGGAAATATAATACATTAAATCTGTAGAAATATAATTAGTTACAATCTGTTAGTTGGTTAATTAGTTAGTTATATAGCTATTATACTCTACAGCTAAGCTCATTGTAACCGAAATACTCTACTCTTGCTGTTATATAAAACAAAGTTGTAATCATTCATCATTAAGTAACTCAATTCCGTTTTTCTTCTTCTTTACTTTCTCTGAATCAATTCTAGATGGTATCAGAGCGGTATTGATCTTTCCGTTGTGATATTTGAGAGAAATTCTTGTTGATCTTTCAAAATTTTTTCCACAACAATTATGTTCTTAAATTTTTCGATTTTCGCGATGTCAAATTTGCAAGATGTAGAAGGAGGTCATAACAACCGGAATGAAGAGATCAGATTCAACCAACAAACTAGGAATGAGGATCCAAGGCGAAATCGGCTGGATCAAGAAGCTGATTCACGGAGTCTTCAAGGATCTGAGAATCCTGGAGCCTGTTTGGTAAGTAATCCATTGAATGCTGAAAATTACTAGGATTGGTGTAGAGCAATCAAGATTTCTCTTGCTGCAAAGGAGAAACTTGATGTTGTAATAGGTCATTGTAATAAGCTTGAGATTACAGTACCTAGATACAAAAAATGGAAGAAATACGATAGTATGGTGTTAGCTTCGCTAATCAACTCAATTTCAAAAGAATTATCACAGTCTTTCTTGTATTGCACTGAAGCTAGAGAATTGTGGGAAGAATTGAAGTCCATGCTAGGGGAAAGTAATGGACCATTGCTTTATTCAATCAAGAAGCAAATTAGCTCTATGAAGCAGGGAAATCAATCTGTCATGCAGTATTTCCTCAAATTGAAACAATTATGGGAGGATTTTGCCTATCTCAGGCCAATTCCAAAGTGTAGCTGTGGGAGAATCTTTTAACAATTGCTAGATTCTATTGAAGAAGATAAAGAATTGCAGTTCTTGATAGGACTCAATGATAACTATGAAAATATAAGGAGCCAAATATTGCTGTCAAAACCATTACCATCTGTAACAAAACTTATTCCAAGGTAGTGAGAGTTGAAAAACAGAAAGAATTGAATTTTGATTCTTTTGTGGTGGCAAATGCAACTAGCGAAGATTTCACCCTCCTAACATCAAATACAAAAAAAAGGATGTGAAGAAGTGCACTTATTGTGGCAAATCCAAGCATACAAGGGAGGAATGCTGGAAATTAAATGGTCCCCCTAATTGGATAAAATAAAAAGATGCAAAAGGAAGGAAAGGAAGGAAGAAATTGAGCAAGAACAATAGTAATTTCAAGGCAAATCTAGTTGGTCAAATCCAGAATACACCTTTTGATTTTGATGACGACTTAGAGGAAGAAATGTTTAATGTTAATCAGTATGTCAAAAAGGAGATGCAAAAGTATTTCCAAGCAAAAGGAAATCCTGAGGCTGGATGCAGTGCAGTATATGCAGGCTTTGCAGGTAATGTGTCTAATCCTAAGTATACTGCTGATAATAAAATAGATAGCTGGATTATAGATTCTGGTACTACATCTCATATGTGTGAAAAACTGGCTAGTTTCACTCAGTATGCTGCAAAAAGGCTAGGTAGAACTATTATACTACCAGATGGAACAATACAACAGATCAAGCATGTTGGTACAGTTTGTTTCAATTATAAATTGAGCCTAACAAATGTTCTACATGTACCCACTTTCAAGTTTAATCTTTTATCAATGGGACAATTGTTGAAGGAGTCTGAGATTTCCATCAATTTTCAACTAAAATATTGTGTTTTACAGGACCAGAGGACTAAAGAGATAGTTGTAGTTGGTCTCATGGAGGATGGCTTGTACCAACTGAACAAGAAGTCATTTAGTTCAGAAATGTTAGACAATTTTGGTTCAAAAGTTGAAAATATTGTAAATTTTTCTATGAGTTCAGTTGTAAAGGAACAAAATGAAAACATGATTTGGCATTTTCGTTTGGGGCATGTTTCTTGGGATAAACTGAGACATATTTTGGTAATAAAAAGAATTGCAGTTTTACAACCTTGTAGCATCTGTCCTTTATCTAAACAAAACAGAATAGTTTTTCCAAATAGCTATTCTATAGAGAAAAGGATTTTGGCTTTATTACACATGGATGTATGGGGACCATATCAGAAAAGGTCACTAGGGGGTGAAAAATACATTTTAACTATTGTTGATGATTTCTCAAGGGCTTTGTGGATAATTTTGCTCGAGTCAAAGGGATAAGTGCCAAATGCAATACAAGTTTTGATTAGAAAATTGGAAAAGCAATTTGAAGTGAAAGTGCAAAAGGTTAGAACTGATAATGGGCTAGAGTTTATGAATAGCTCATGTAAACAGTTCTTTGAAAAAGAAGGCATAGGCAATGTTTTAAAAAGCGCTAAGCGCTAGTTGGGCGATCAAAGGTGAATCGGGGTCTAGGCGGGGATTAATCAGGGCCTAGGCGGACTTAGGCGCTAGTCAGTAGGGTTTAGGTGCTAGGCGTAGCCAGGCGGTGACCCTCAAAATAGCACCTAGGTAGGGCCTAGGCGGGGATTTTTAAAATAGTGGGCATAGAGCATCAAAGAAGCTATGCCTACACTCCCCAGCAGAATGGGGTAATTGAAATGAAGCATAAACACCACTAGATCCTTGCTGTTTCAATTAGGAGTACCAAATGACTTCTGGGGTGATGCAATTTCAACAACAACCCACATCATCAACTTATTACCTGCAAAGGGACTTTTTTGGGATAGTCATTTTAAAAGATTGTATGGGAGAGAAGCAGATTACAGTCATCTCAAGACTTTTGGATGCAAATGTTTCTACCCCAGCTTGGTTCCTCACAAGGAAAAATTTGCAGAAAGAGCCATTGAGGCCATTTTTGTTGGATATCCTTGTTGTCAGAAAGGTTTTCTAGTGTTCAATGCTAATACAAGAAAGATTATTGCCACCAGAGAGGTAACTTTTCATGAAATGTCTTTTCCTTTCTTAAACACAGATTTTAATGCAAAGTTTTTTCATGAAAAACATAGTCCAACTCTTTCTCTTGTTGACATAAGCAATTATCCACTTCACATAGAAACTGAACCCATATATATTGATCACTAAATAACCACAAATATCCCCACTGAACCAACACAAACAACATCAAACCACCAAAAGCCAGTTTCTGAAAGTCAAAACCAAAACACAAGAAAAACAACTAGAAAAACAAAGTCACCTATATTGTTAACAGATTTTGTTTCAAACTTAGCAATTTCAAAAACCAACACTATCACCACATTACCAGCCTATTCCCCTAACCACACAGCTTTCATTACTAACATACAAAATGAAAAAGAGCCCAGAACCTTTTCAGAAGCAACCAAAAATCCAAATGGATCATTGCTATGAAACAAGAGTTAGAGGCACTAGAAAACAACTCCACGTGGATATTAACAGAATTGCCTCAAGGAAAGAAGGCTATTGATTCCAAATGGGTTTTAGAATCAAATACAAATCCAATGGAGAAGTGGATAGATTCAAGGTAAGGCTAGTGGCAAAGGGGTACAATCAATCTTTTGGCATAGACTATACAGAGTCTTTTCTCCAATGGTAAAGACAGTTACATTAAGATTGTTCTTAGCTATAGTAACAGCAAGAAATTGGCCAGTTCACCAGATTGATATAAACAATGCTTACTTGCATGGTTTTATTGAAGAAGATCTCTACATGAAACCACCTGAAGGATATGAAAAAGCAGAAAAAGGGTAGGTTTGCAAACTTGTCAAATCTTTGTATGGTTTAAAACAGGCTGGGAGACAGTGGAACAAAGAGTTATCAAGTAAACTCACACAGTTTGGTTTCAGAAAATCACCACATGATCACTGTTTGTACACACAGGGGTCAATTGTAGAAGATTTTACCGATATATTCCTTTATGTGGATGATTTGCTTATCACAGGAACAAATGAAGGAAAAATAACATAGCTGAAAACATTCCTAAATGATGCTTTCCCAATTAAAGACATGGGGATGGAAAAATATTTTCTTGGCATTGAGATGGCTAGATAGAGGAGGGAATGTTCCTGTCATAGTCAAAATATATCTCAGATTTAGTCAAGGATGCTAAGTTTGAAGATGCTCATACTGCGAAGACACCACTACCAACAGGATTTTCAACCAACAATGACTAGTGCCACTAGATAATCCAGATCAATACATGAGATTGATTGGTAGATTTCTCTACTTACATTTCACCAGACCTGACATCAGTTTTGCAACACAAAAACTAAGTCAATTCATGTCAAAGCCAACTCAACAACATCTAGAAGTAGCATTACATCTACTCAGGTATTTGAAAGGAACACATACACATGGATTATTTTACCCAGTATAGAATAATCTGCAATTAACAACATATTTTGATGCTGACTGGGCCAACTGCAAGCAAACCAGGCACTCAATTACTGGTTTTTGCGTATTTTTGGGAAATTCTATGATATCTTGGAAGTCTAAAAAGCAGAAGACAGTGAGTAAATCCTTTGCAGAAGCAGAATATCGCAGCATGGCAACAATAGATTGTGAACTGAAATGGTTATCTTTTTTGTTCAAAGATTTCCAACTACAATTGAAATTACCAATCATGCTTCACTGTGACAACAAAGCCACGATTTCCATTGCTGCCAATCCAATAGACCATGAGAGGACAAAGCACATCGATATATACTGCCACATTATCAAGGAGCACATCGAAAATGGTTTTATCTCTACACCTCATGTCAGTTCACAATTACAACTAGCAGATTCACTCACAAAAGCTGTACCCCATTCCCAGTTACTTAACTCTTTGGTCAAGTTTGGGATGGTTCAAACAATTCCAAGTTGAGGGGGGAGTGTAGAAATGTAATTAGTTATAATCTGTTAGTTGGTTAATTAGTTAGTTATATAGCTATTATACTCTACAGCTAAGCTCATTGTAACCGAAATACTCTACTCTTGCTGTTATATAAAGCAAAGTTGTAATCATTCATCACTAAGTAATTCAATTCCGTTTTTCTTCTTCTTTACTTTCTCTCAATCAGTTCTAGAAAATCAATACTAATTTAACCATAATGCAAGCCAACTATCATAGAAAGTCTTATATAATCAATTTTAATTTCATATTTAAAAAAATCAATGAGAATTGCATTCTTTATCGATGTATATACAATTTTGACTCAATATGTTATAATTTAACAAATTAAGCTAGCGATATTTAAAATGTTATATTTTCATTAATTTAATATACACAAAACATATTATCTTTTATGTTAGTACATTTTAGAAAAATGTAACTTTAATAAAATATGAAAATCTGTTATAATTTGCAATAATCAAGAAAATCAAAGTCAACTCAATCATAAATAAGGGGATCATATTAGCATTAAAAATTTATTTTCCATGTTTATATTAAATTCCTACATGTTTGATTATTTTCTTGCAAATGGCCAAAAATATGTAAGAAAGATAATTAATAGAAATCAATGAAAAATTGCTAAATAAACAGAGACAAAAATATACAAAGAGACGATTTTAAAAAATTGTTTGATAAAATTTGTTATGAAAAAAAATTCAATGAATAAAGAATGAAGATAAAGGTGATTTTGTCAATATATCATATATTTTGATGGGAAAATGTAAAAATATAATAAAAGGAGGTATTAGTTAGATGGAAACAAAACTCGGAGAGGTAATCATATTGATAAAACACAGAAAGGTAGTAATATATTATTGCAAACCGAGAGATGTTATAATTATTTACCATTAATAATTTGCTAAATTCTAGCCTTTCCATATTTGTATTTCAAATGAATTTTTCAAATCTATTTAATCTATCGAATCTAAACAAATCACCGTTAACTTTTGTTATTTATATTCTACTAATTTATCTATTTTTCCATTTCTATTTTCTTGAATAATATTCCTTATTCCATACCAATATAATTCTTTTTATAGAATTTATTATGCTATTTATATTTTACTAATTTCTTTTTCATATTTAAAATCTTTAATGAATTTCCATATATACTCCTTCCGTCTACTAAATATTATCGTTTTAACTAATTTATAGTTTTTAAGATAACAACTAACTAAATGAGATGATTTACTAGTTTACCCTTTCATAAATGTCCTATTTAATTTTCAAGACTATTAATTTATTCAATAAAAACAATTTGACCTATAACCTTCTCTTGTTATTGGAGATTAGAATATAATTATCTTGGAAGTTGAACAAATTAATAGGGGTAAGAATGGAAAACTTGAAAAAAAACATTTTGAAAATACAGAATGACAATAAAAAAGTGATAATGAAATCCCTCTAAAACGATAATATTTAGTAGACGGAGGGAGTATTTAACAACACATTATGAAATTAATAGCTAAAATAATTTCTTAAAAAAATATTTTGAGACTGGCTGGTCGGGATTCCTTGCCAATCCCTCTCCACGACCGGCCTTACTGGTCAGCTTTAAATCGGACTGGCCGGAAATGCTGATTGGTCAGTCCTAGAGTAGGCAGCCCACACGTAAGGGTCAACATAATAAGGGGTAAAAAAGGAAAAAAATAAAAAAATTTTGAGTAACGCGAAATAAAAATGGACGACGCTTAGCAATTCAATTGATAAACATCAAATTAAAAATTGATAAAAATGAAACTTGATAAATTCTTAATTTATTAAATTCAAATGGTTGAAATTTATTACATCATGTTATTCATACGCACACGAGCATTACATTTAAATTACAAAGCTAAATCACATCTTTACCACATTCTCTTCTTCTTCTTTTTTCTTTCAAAGCTGAAAATACACACTAATTAATGATTTTAATATTTCATAAAGGATGTTACTGAGCATCCTCCTAGCGAAAGACTGATTTGCCCTCACAGAGAAACTATAGATACTTTTAATGTGACCGGATGGAAATATCGGCTATGTCAATGCATGGCCAATCGGAAACATCCATCATCCATTAACGTGACTGATTCTTTCGTCTGGTCACTATGAGTAAATGTCAGCCCTTACGGGCAGCCATGTTGCTACAAGGCCAGTCGGAATGATCAATCATGTTGTTTCACGAACTCTTTTTTCCGTCAATCGTGATGCGTTATTTTCAATTTTTATTTCTTTTCCCTGTTTAATTTTTTAATGATATTTTATATCCGTCAAAATTTTCTAATCTAAAAATTCTCTATTTATTTAAGTTTTTTTTTATATATTTTGTTAATTTCTCTCTTTTCATATTTAGTTATATATTTAAATGAATATTTAATAATAAATATCTACATAATCATATAGACTTTATTTTGGTTATTAATAATTTGCTAAATTCTTACCTTTCCATATTTGTATTTTGAATTATTTTTTTTAAATCTATCTAATCTATCTAATATAAACAAATCACCATTAATTTTTGTTATGTATATTTTACTAATTCAATCTTCTTTTCCATTTCTATTTGTTGGATAATATTCCTTATTCCATATCAATTTATTTCTTCTTATAGATTTTATTATGTTATTTATATTTAACTGATTTCTCTTTTTTTTCATATTTAAAATCATTAATGAATTTCCATATATACTTAACAACACACTATGAAATAAATAGCTTTAATTAACAAATTAAAATATTTAAAAAAAAAAATTATTTAGAGTTGGCCTGTCGGGATTTTCGGTCATTCCCTTTCCACGGCCGGCCTTACTGGTTGGCTTTAAATTGGACTGGCCGGAAATACTGACTGGCCAATCCTAAAATTGGCAGCCCACTTGTAAGGATCAAGATAATAAGGGGCGAAAAAGGAAAAAGTAAAAAGTTTTAGAGCATCGCAAAGTAAAAAGAAACGTCCCTTAGCAATTCATTTGATAAAAAATCTAATAAAGTATTAATATGTTATGGTACAAAAAGCAAGTTTATACTTTATGGTAAAAAAATTTTTTACTAAGAGTCATTTTAATACATTTTTTTATTATTTTATCTGAGTTTTCAAATTATCAAGAACAGTAGTACATAGCCTAGAATATATAGGTTTGAGCAAACTAGCCTTCGATTGTCCTTAACACACCACACCACTTGAGATATTTCGATACAATTTCGTTCTTACATTGATACAATATGTCGAACTAAAAATGTGAGTCGGTCTTTCATCAATTAATACAAGATAAACTTAAAAAACATGAACTGTGACTTGATTGCTTTGCAAAATTGTCATTTTTTTAAAAGAGTGCATGTGGATTAACGAATTTGCAAATAAAAGAAAAAAATATTTTTTCATTAAAAATAGTGATATTCTAGAATATATTTCAATAAATTAAACAAACTGTATTTTAACCGTATCATTTTAGATTTATTCATCAAAATTTGAGTAATTTTCGGAATTTATTCATTTTATTATGATTTTTTAAAATTTATCATCACATTTTACTTTTAAAAAATATTTGTAATTCTTAAAAAATTCTAAAATTTATCATTAAAGTATCTTGTATTTTTATTATCATTATCGGATACCATCAATCATCTTAAATTGAGAAAATAAAATCTCAAAATTTTTATCAGTTACGGTGGAAGCAATGTCAATGGCAACTGCATGTCATGCATAGATTGTGCTAACCCATCCTCTCATTTACAAATACATATAATGAGAGTTGAACCCGAGTCTAAACTTATGTATCGAAGATGCTTTTTAAATTTAGCTACATAGTATGAGTGCAAAATAATAATGAAGGCGATTTGACGAGGGAGTGGAACTTGTGGTCAAACAACATATTTAAACTCGACGGGTTTAACTAAATTTATATATCTTTCAAACAAAAATAGAAAGAGGTATCCATATTGAATTAAAAAAAAAATTTTAACCATAATCACAACTTTGCCACTCGTGCCGCTCATACAAGGCCAAGGTGTATGAGATTTCCTCGTCATCTCCAACCATTCCCATCTAGTGATACCTTTGGAAGGTCCAACTGAACTCAATCATGGAAGTTAATCCATGGCTTTTTTCAATCTCATCATTTATCTTCCTCTTTTTCGCTTTCAAATTCTTCTTCAACTCTAAACAAATACTCCCGCCGTCCCCTATTTCCCTTCCGATTTTAGGCCATCTCCATCTTCTCAATCCCAACCAGCCTCTTCACCGGATT
>CATIWQ010340024.1:0-13173 GCA_949673415.1 Euphorbia schlechtendalii | reverse complement strand
CTATATTTACTCAACTTTTCATTCTAATCTTCCTATCCAAAAATCTCAAAACTATTTTTATTTTCTTTTACTTTGTCTTTCCTTGTTGATCTTTAGACCTAGTTCCTTCTCTGTGGGTTCGATATCTTTTAAAACTACATCACAACTGTATACTTGCAGTTATCATAATTTTTCTATGCGTAAGGGGTATTGACAACACCTATAATTTTCATGAACCAGTTTTCGGTATTATTATTAAGGATAAGCCTTACTAAACGAGTATAGCCAAATCTCATGAACAAGTTTTTGGAACCATTAAGTTATTTAACTTATCAATGGAAAAGTGGCGATCACAAATCATTGGTATTTGTCACCATTTTTGGTGACTCATTTATACCCAAGTTAATTTTGTTTAATGATGTATCATGAATGTTAAAGACGTTATGTGTATGATAATATGAATGCATGGTGCCATTAGGCAGAACATCAAACAAGTAAGCAAAATTGTCGTATTTCATTGAATGTGCCTCATAGGTAAAATTGTCAAAAACATCAGAAATATTCATTATTACATCATCAATTTCCTCCTCCACAAGTGGAGGGGCTTCAGTTGTGGTAGTAGCAAGTGCGTCTGTGTAGGTTCTGCCTCGAGAGTGGTATGTACCAGCTTTTCGGTGAGGAGCTTGATAGTGCCTAGTAGATCTTGGTCTCGCGCACCGCCTTTCTTCATCAGCTCGTTAACAGCCTTAGTGAAAGCCTCCATCACATCTTCTAGTACTCCGCCTTTTTCATATTCCTCAGTCGGGTTTATTTCTAGGATTGGTTTCTCTTCTAGTTCAGCCTTAATAGGGAACTTAATTAGCTTACCGGTCGTGAAGCCAAACACATCATTGAATATCTCAAGTCCCTTGACTTCCTCCCCATTCAGGATTATCGGTTCTAGCTCTCCCAGATATGCCTTAGTGCCTTCCACCTCGCAGACCCTTACCATGTTACAAAACATGGGCCGTTTGTGTTTGTACATTTTCATGCTCGGGGTGAAACCCAGACCCAATCCAGGTGTGACAAGAATAAGATCGATGGCCCTAATAATCCCCTGATGATATTTTCCCAAGCCTTTTCCAAGGATGAAACCCTGCTTCTTTATTTGAGCTCTAAGGCTTCCAGGGAAAAAATGATATCCCTTTGGGGTTCCGCGCCCATTCTTCTTTTTCTTTAGTGACCATCACCACCCTCAGCCCTTACATTGTTCTTTCCTCAAATACAGCTGCTGCCATCATTGATTCCTCATCAGCCTCGATAGTCACCAGCCTCCCCTTATGGATAAGTTTTATCTTTTGATGCAGAGTGGAAGGGATTGCCCCTATCGCGTGGATCCATGGTCTTTCCAGAAGTAGCGAGTAAGTTATCGGAATATCCAGCATAGTGAACTTCACATTGGATGTCACTCCTCCAGCGGTGACCTCTGCTTCAAAAGTTCCTACCACCCCTCTTTTTGAATCCTTATAGGCTTGGATCACTGTATTGGATTTGACGAGCATATCCTCCCTTAGCCCTAGAAAAGGTAGGACCTTAAGAGGATAGAGATTGAGGGCTGAACCATTATTGACTATTATGCACGGCATTGCCCTGTCAAAAATCTGAACTTTGATCAATAGGGCTCGATTGTGCAACCGTAGCTCTTACAGCAACTCTGAATGATTAAACTTTATAGAGGGAATTTGAGGGGGGGGGGGCAATTCCTTCCCCAATTACAGTGCACATCTCAATCACTGAGGTTGTGGACGTAGCAGGCATTTCCATCAACCTCTTCACCAGGCCCATTCTGTACTTCTAGGATGTCTCGAGTAGCCTTTAGATACTATATTTGGCCTGAGTCCCTTTCAGCTGATTTACCAAGGGATCTATATCCAGCATGTCTTCATCTACCTTTGGGGGCTGTTCCCTTGCTGTTTCCTCTAGCCTGGAGTCATTGAGCTATACAATCTCATCCAATCTGAAAACTCTGCCACTCCGAGTAAACCTTAGTTTCCATTCTCCATCACTCTCATTTCCTTAGAATTGACCCAAGGGTACTAGTCATATTCATCCTCCACTTGGCTACGTCGCCCCTTCAACTTGTAAGAATCTAAGTTTATAGGCTTCTTCCCATCAAAGATGATCTCTCCCTCGGCCAAGGTTCCTACTTCGGGTTTCCTTTTCCCTCTAAACTTAGGGACATATGCATCGAGATCAATGGGCACCCTCACTGGTGCTTTCTCGGATTCTACTTCATTATTCCTTCTTGTGGTTTACCTCCATCTGTGGAGAACACGTATGCCAATGGATCTTCCCCCATGTCTTCACTCTCATCGGACATTACGTTAACCACTAGGTTGGACAGAGATAACATCGCTAGCACAGGATTGGTAGGTATTTTCGTTCCCACTGCATGGACGTTACGAAGTTTGAATGTGAACTCCCTATCGAGGTGATGAGCATGGTATGATAACTCATCAAAATCTGGTATAGTTAACCTTGCCAAATGGTAGTGGTACCATTCTCGGGATCCCCCTATTATCAACTGTATTGCAGAAGGCTCAGTTGGTCTCGACACCAACGCTAGATAGATAAACATCCACCTCTTTACGTAGTCACTGAGAAATTCTCCTTCCCTCTATACACAAGTGAGTAGATCTTGCATGGTTTATTTCAGAGGTTCGAGAAATGCAAACTTCATCTAGAACTCTGTAGAGATGTAGTTCCAATTGCTCTTGGTCTCAATTGACTACATTTCGTACCATTAACTTGCTACTCCTACTAGTGAGCATAGAAATAATATAACTATCATATTTTGAGATAGGCCCTGTGCTCGACACAAGATATAAAACTTGGATAGTGAGAAAACGGTGCGTCATTCCCATTAAAAATTGACATTCCGGCTAAGCTAAAACTAGCCCTTGGGATTTCTTCCTTCTCTCTAATCACTCGATTGCTTGACTCAGAGTCAAGCATCTCCATCACATTGTCTGAGTCCATCCCCGACTCAATCGCCATCACATACTCCTCTCTCTTGCTACCCGGTGCTTCTCCTGACAGTTCCCTCCCGACGTGAAGCGACGTAGGTTTCTGGCCGGTAAATACCGGCATCCCAACAAGGTTGATCTTAGCAGCTTTAATCTTACCCCCACACCCTTGGCGATTCAAATCTTCCTCTAGCATCTTCAAAATCAAATTAGGATCGCTTCCCGACCCAAGCATCATCACAAATTCTCCAAGCCCTTCAGATAGCTAGCTCAAGACCTTCCACTCTTCTAGTATAGAGTTAACCATTCCTACCCTTACCTCAAAATTTGGTGAAGGGTTATTCTTCGTGCTTGGCTTAAGTGCAGGCTCATGGATGACCTTGTCAGCCACCAGCATCTGAATAGCTTTTAGTAGCTCCTTACAGTTATTTGTGCGATGTCCCACGGCCACATGATAATGGCAGTAATTATTCATCTCTTCCAACTTGGGAGGGGTATGCTTCTTCAAGCTCTCCAATTGATTAAGTTCACGTAGCTTGGTGAACAAGAATCCCAAATTAGCAACGTATGGCGAGATGCCATGATATTCTTCCTTTGGCAACCTAACAGTGGCTACCTTCTCTTCATTCACCAATTGTACTACCGGTTTCTTTACCTTCGCCTGCACTGGGTTGGAATCATTCTTCCTATAATAAGGCTTAGCAACTTGTTGCCCCGTTTCTACCTCCATGGCACCATACCGCTCTATCTTCTCATATTGCACAAAAACATCCTCAAAACTATGGAAAGTCTCAAACCCCAGTCTCTTCCGATAGGATGGTAGTGCACTATCTAAAAGCTTCACGATCATCTCTGATAGAGATAGGCGAGACTGTAAATGTACTTGTGTAGCCATCCATCTCTCGAAATAGGGCTTGAAGCTCTCTCCATGTTTTTGCCTCACTACCTCCAAATTCTACATAGTAGTGACCATCAAAGTATTGAAGCAATAGTGGTCCACCATCGCCTGGGATAGACATCCCCAATCATAGGCTATGTCCATCGGTAAGAGACTGTACCACTCATTTACGGGGCTTCCCAACTTAACGATTAATAATTTGGCCATCATCTGATCGCTTATCCTTAAAAGCCTCATCACATTTTGATAATGTGCGATATACACGTGAGGATCCGTATTGCCCGTGTACTTTTCAAACTAGGGTATAGCAAAGGTCGGTGGCAAAGTATCCTCATCTCCAACTATGGGCTGCACTGGGATCGCACCCCTCTGCCCCTACACATGAGTGGCTAAGAATTGTCTCCAAAGTTCAGCCATTCCAAGCTATTGAAGGATACTTTTGGGGTTTCCAAGAAGCCCCCATATTGTGAACTCGGGTAGTGCTGCCCCTAAACCTAAAATATCTGAGAAGGTCCGCCTTAGCTGGGTACTATGGGGAGAGCCACCCCTTGAATAAAGGGAATGTAATTAAAAGAGGGCCTGATTTCTGAAGGCCCTGCCTCCCTTGGTGCAAATGAAGCATGCCCTAGCTGCACCAGGAAAAACTGGCCACCCACCTGTCGCTCATACACTATGTGCGACTGACCATGCCCAGAACCAAACTGATAGAAGTTAGGGGTGACTATTGCAAAACTTGGAAATACAGCAGAGGAAGATGACGGTTCCCCTGGTATAATTGTGCCATCGACATTTGGCACCACATCATTTACCCTCTGCTCGGGCTACCCAGTTTTAGTGTGGTGGTTGAGGGTTGATACAAATTGGTCACTATTGGCGAAGGCATTCATTGCAGTAGCAATCTCGGCACTCACAGATGATTGGTTAGCTTGTGGGTTTTGACCTGCCCTGAGAGCCTTATCATTGGTCACATTCTCTTATTGTTGATGGGCCATGTTATGGAAGCTACGCGGAGTGTTTTATTCTGAATCCGAGCTAGAGTCGGTGTACGAAACTCCTTCTTGGTGAGCCATGGTTGGGGAGATGTAGATTAGCTAGCGAGAAGTCTTGTTCTAAGTCTTTCAATAGATAGGCTTTTTCTTGGCTGAAATACACATGGAGATTGTTAGGGAATGCATGTAAAATCATGATGCGTGAAATGTTTAATGTTATGGCTGTAGAAAAGAGGTTAGCGTGCCATGATGCGAGATAGAAATCACTCATGAAAAGAGCAGAATCATTAGTCCATGTGATAAATGAAGGTCCATTGGTTTTGAGATTCATACTCTATCCTAGGGACAATGTGAAATGAAGTGACCTAATTACCTGTGTAGTGATAAGTCAAAGGTTCAAGAACTAAAGTTAGTTCTCTTGGCATTCGGGTGACTAGTGTGACATACCCTAACAAAAAGTGATCCAAAAATGTGTGGAAATAACTACCATATGCAGCATATCAATGAATGTTTTGGTTCTTTTACCCCATTGGGGAAAGGTCTTGGATGTTAGTGGACATCATCACAAAAGTTATATAGTGATGCGTGAGTATTTTAGGTGAAAAGTAGGGTATTAGGGGTAAGTTTTACCTAGGTTAAGACATCAACTCGGATATCCTTTGTGTTCATGTTTGCCTCATGTAGTCTTTTGGTGTGTACAATCACCCTGGCAGGGCTATAAGTTGGATGCCAAGTGGACATCGCATAAGGATTTGGGTAGGTTTGTCTTAAGAGTTGGACATCATGTGGACATCATGCTAAAACTTGGGTTGAATGATGCTACATGATTCTAGTTGGTTTCATGTTATCCTAAGGTGACACGACCTCAAGTGTCAACTAAGTCTTAAGCATGAAGGACATCAGATCATGTTTAATATTATGAGTGTGTGCGTTTAAGTGTCTGCACTAAGATTCGTGGTTAGCATGTCACATTTGTACAATGCATGATGAATCGAAAAGCGGTAAACACTTAGCACATAGCACACAATATCTTTTTTCCAACCATATAACTCCCGCGCATAGGGTTTTAGGATAGTCTCTATCCTAAGTTTGGTTCATCTTAGTACCGTGAGGATACTAAGGAGCACACCTGCTGGAAAATATAATGCATGATCACGTGTTTGGGTAACACCCTAGGGAAAATACCTATAGCTTATTTACATGAGGGTTTATAAATGGGTTGCTGATATAGAATGTTCTTGTTGCACTAAAATACACTCCAAGCCTCTCCCCGAATGGGTTGAGGGAGGTACATGCGATATGGTAATAAGTGCTCAACCCGCTCAAGTACTATCTTTTCTCATGGAGGCAGATTAGTACAAGAGAAAGCTTCGTGGTAATAAGGGTAACTTAAACTTATGAGCTAATCCCTTCTACTACAATGTGTTATTATGAATATGTCATAATTACGAGAAAATGGAATAATGTGATTAATAATTGTCGGCACTTAACCAAAATCTAAAATCTTTGAAAAATAAGCTTTTAGAAAAGCTCCCCAACGAAGTCGCCACTGTTAGTGGGTGACACGGAGCGGTGGGTTGAGAGCGCGTAGTTTGAGAGACGCGGTCCATCGGGGTGTTTGAAAAAAGAAAAAGAGCACCGGGTCGAGGACCTGGTAAAAAAGGTTGAAAAGAGAGAGCGAAAATGTTTTTTAGATCTGTTCGAACTCGAATCCGCCATCTCTTAGTGTGGAGTCGCCACTTGGATTAGCTCTTTCCAAGAATTAGAGTCCTGTGAGGCTTAACGTACAAGGGACGGCCCACTAAGACACAGAGATTCGGGTCCGGGATAAGTTGCTCATTTCTCATTTGATCACATTATATTACATCTACAGAAAACCATATTTTCTTAATTGTGCATATTCGCATTTAGGTTTTTTTTAGACTTTAAATACATGATTCATGTATGGAGAAAATAATAAACCATCCACAAGGCGAAATAATAAGCCATCCACAAAGCAGTAAGTAAATGTGGAAAATAAATGCGAAAAATAAAGATTACAAGGCTTCTAAAAATCGAGGGATGCAACCGCCTGCTAACCTATTAATTACATTTCCCACAAAAAAAAGAAATTGCGATACCCGAAGGAAAATTAAAATCCTAAACATACATTTAATCCTAATCTACCTGCATCCGCAAAGGTTAGCACAGGGGATATCACATATATTTTCGATTTTGAATTTTGCGAGGCCCATGTGTCCTAAAAAAATCAATCGCGATAATGTATTTTTTATTTAAATAAAACAGTTCATTTTATTAGCACATTGGTTGCTCATTTTAGTTAATGAAATTGCTCGCATGGTAAATTGGTGAGGGCTATTATCCAGGAATATGTTTTATTCCCTTCGTTGGGGTGTTCTAACATACATGTCCTTTTAATAAAGAAAAATAGATGAAGAAGAATTACAACATTTGAATAAAATAAAAATCCTAGGTTCACAAATGAAATCAGAAGAAGAAGAACATGGAGAGCATTGAAATTGCAATTCTAGGAACTCAAAGGCTTACCCTTACGAAATGAATCCACTTCGAAGATATCCAATCGGCCGTTGAAAATCCTCCTCATCCTTTAGTTTAGGTAAAAATTATTGTGAAAGTTAAAAAATGTTCATCTAGTTCTTGGAAATTGAAGCAGTTCTAAAAGCTATATTTTGTCTGTAAATTTTTTCGGGTCCTGATTATCGAAAAAGACTCGACTATTTATAGGAGAAATCTTGAAAATCCAAAAAAGGTAAGTTTTTCCAGCGAGGGGTCTCGCTGGAAAAATGTTTGGCGAGGCTCCTCGCCACATCTTTGGCGAGCCCTTGACAAGGAATTTAGCGAGGCAGCCTCGCCAAGGAGTTTGGCGAGGCTTGCCTCGCCAAAGCCCATTTTTTTGGTGAGGCCTACCTCAGGCCTGGGATTCAATCTCCATCGGTTTTTTGTTTTTGAATTTTTTTATTTAATTTCACATTTTTTAATTAATTTGTAAATAAAATTAAATAATTTTTGTTGAAAACGTCCTTTTGAATTTAGAGACGAGGAGGATTCTTATTTAGATACATCTAGATACTCGAAAATTGTGTGATTCAAGCATAAAATCCTCAAAAACCATCATCATTGAAGGCACAAGCT
The DNA here is from genome assembly GCA_949673415.1 of Euphorbia schlechtendalii. Lineage (NCBI taxonomy): Eukaryota > Viridiplantae > Streptophyta > Magnoliopsida > Malpighiales > Euphorbiaceae > Euphorbia > Euphorbia schlechtendalii. Next base: position 5,149 of record CATIWQ010340024.1, on the reverse strand, counting down.
GGTACAAAATCCCATGCTCACAATTGCACTTGAACTGATCCAACTCCTCTTGCATTACAATCATCCAATAATCATCTCCTTCTGCATCTTTAAACTTCTTGGGTTCAATCAATGAAATGAAGGTTGGATGACTCATCATCCTGCTAAGGTGACCTCGCGTCATCACCAGATTATGAACATCATCAACAATGCTATCTAGTGATGGTTGTGATGAACTCTAATCTCCCTTGGTAGACTCGGATCAACTGCTAGAGGATCGATAATGGGTTGAGGCGGAGGTTGATCTTCACCATTATTGAAGTTGATTGAAAGATCATCATAATCTTTGACTTCATCATCTTTAGGTTCTTATGCTGGGTTGGCCAACACAAAGACTGGCATATTGAGTGGATTTGCTTGCTAGGTTACTCTTTAATCTTCATCAGATGGATGTCTATCTACATTGTTAGTTTTTCGAAATCTACATGCATAGACTCCTCTAATAGGCTGATTCTTTTTACATATATTAAATATGCCCTACTATTAGTTGAGTATCCTAGAAAAATACCTTCATCAGACTTAGGATCAAACTTACCTAGTTGCTTCTTGGTGTTAAGAATAAAGCACATACAACCAAATGATTTGAGATGACCAATCTTAGGCTTGCACCCTCGCCAAAGTTCATAAGGTGTTTTCTCCAGAATTGGGTAATTCAAAACCCGATTCAAGATATAACACATTGTGTTAACAGCTTCTCCCCAAAAGTACTTTGGTAGATTGTTATCTCTCAGCATGGATCAAGCCATTTCAACTATGGTTCTATTCTTCCTTTCTACATTTTTTGAGGCGTATAGGGAGAAGAGAAGTTATGGTCAATGCCATGCGCTGAATAGAATTCTTCGAAATGGAAATTCTCAAATTCACGTCCATGATCACTTCAGATTCTACTAATTTTAGTTCCTATTTCATTCATTATCCAATTAATGAGCTTGATAAAAGATTCATATATTTCGTCTTTGCTACTCATCAAGACTACCCAAGTGAATCTCGTGAAGTCATCCACAACCACCCACGAGAATCTCTTACCACCCATGCTCATAGGCTGAACTAGGCCGAAAAGATCTAGGTGGAGGAGCTCCAATAATCGCTTAGTTACTATGTGATTAATTGACCTAAATGATTTCTTAACCTGCTTACCTAGCTGGCAAGCTGAGAAAAGTTTATCCTTCTCAAAGCTAATGTTGGGTAAACCCACAACTAATTGCTTTTTAGCCAGTTTGGACAGAATGTTCATATTTATATGACCCAACCTTCTATGCCAAAGCCACAAATTATCCTCCTTAGATACAAGACACACATTAGTGGAGCCAGGGAATAAGTCAATCATATAGACATTATTGATTCTAGGAGCAAAGAAAATAGTTGAATCAGTCTTACAGTCAATAACTTAATAGCCTGCTGAGTCAAATGTAACCATTCTACCTTTGTTACAAAGCTGGGCTACACTAAGCAAGTTGAACTTTAGACATTTGACCTGAGAAACCTCTTCAATTGAAGGAGAGACACCAACAATGCACAACCTACAATCTTGCCTTTTTGGTTGTCTCCAAAGCTGACACTTCCATATCTTTTACACTTCAATGAGATGAATTGGCTTTCATCTCCCATCATATGCCTTGAGCATTAGTTATCAACGGATCTAAGGCTTACCTACAAAATAATTATGTTTTCTTAGGTACCCATACTTTCGAGCTGGGTCCTCCTTTGTTAGTAGTGCTTAAATTTCTCCAGTCGTACTCATCATAATAACCATTTTTATACCTACACATTATTGTGGCATGTCCAGCTTTCCCAAATAAACCACATACTTTTTTTGTTTTGGGCTAGCTCATTTTCTTCTTTTTAGAGGAATTGTTGCTCTTAGAATTAAGAGTTTGGTTACTCGGAGGTTGACTATTGGCTAGAGGAGGATCCTGTTTCTTCTTTAAAGCTATTATCTCACTAGTCAACTCATATAATTGCTTAATGAGCTTGCTGGTTAAACAGTCTTGATACTCAGCTTTTTCTTGAAGAAAGCAGATATCAAGAGATAAGGAAGTGACAGTGTCTTCCAAATCATCAATTTTCCTTACTAACTCCTTGATGTTTTTCATTGACTTGTTAGTCAATTTCATAACATCAAAGAGAGCCTAGGAATTCCTCAAGTGACAAAGGAATTTCAGAATGTGCCTAAGCTTGATGAGCCTTTCCTTTATTACACTCAGCTTCAGAGTCGGTAGTGGTTCTATCTCTACCTGAGGTAGATGTTGAGCCTTCGCCCCTTTGATTCTAGATGGCTATAATATAGAGGTTGGTGGAATCAGTTGCTTCCTCATAGATGAAGAAGATTCTTCTAAATCACTCTAGGTGGTAGCAAGTGCCTCATTTTTCTCGGTGAACCTCTTCTTGAATCTGTCCTTCTTGGTCTTTAGATAGCTAGATTAGATATGGACTTTTTCTCCATAGCCAAAGCATTTGATGTCTTTGTCGTGATCCATTTTGGGTCCTTCCTCAGCTCTACGCTAATGCTGAGTTGACTTGAATTTAGTGGGAAACTTCTTCTTGTTGAACTTTCTGTCCTTCTTAATGATGCGCTTGAAACGATTAGTTAGAATGGCCATTTGCTCATCTAAGTTGCAATTGGTGGACTCGTCAGATGAATCTGCCTTTGCCCTCTCTTTCCTTGCCTCGACTCCATTTGGAGTCATTAAAATACTTCCTCAAAGACATCTCATGAGTCAGCAAGGTGCCTATCATCTCATCATAGCTGTAGGTCTTAAGATCATGAGCCTCCTCAATAGCGCTCTTATTATGTAGAACCTAAGTTAATAGTACCTCACAGTATTGAGTAGTTTTGGAAATACCAAACTATCTAGGATAGTGAAATTAATTGAGTATTAAGTTGACTCTTAATTAAAAAAGCTAACTTGAGTTCATTCAAGGGAGAATAACTTAGTTTTTTTGGATGAGTAATTAAGTTATAACTTAGAGTAGGAAAAGCTGAGTCTATGTTGAGTACCACATAGTTTCGAATTACTTCACTTAGCTCATACTGAGTTTTTGCAAAAGCATGTTCTGTTTAACACGTAGAGACTTAATGACACATGTGCTATTAACATTGTCTGTGATCGAACAAAATATTCTTTTAGTGCTTTTCAAGATAAAAGGCATTGAAATTAACAAAGATTCCTATGGTCCTCACAATGTCAAAAAATGTCAGTAAGATTGTCAAAGATTCCTCGCTATAGTCTAAGTAAAAGGAATTTCCATTATGCGCCACGTCTCAAGTATCTCCACGCGATTCTGCCAACGTCAGCAAGGTCATCCAATGGGAAGACTCCATGTTGCATTTTAGGACCCCTCTCTCAGAACTAGATTTCTCGAAGACAAATGAGAATTTGTCAATGAAATTTTATCATGCCTCAATGTTCAAATTCTATCCCTAAACGTCCTAGAATCCGTTTCCAATGGGAAGATTTGAAAGATTAGAAGAGATGAGAAATTGAAGATCAGTGATCTCGTAAAGTTTGCAATGGCTACTTCTTAGAGCTTCAAAGTATAAATAGAAAACTGGAGCAAATGTTCAAACTTGGTGAATCACTTCGAATTTCTTAAGCGCTAAAAAGCTACAAATTACTCTGGCTTCCAAAGAAATTCCATCACAAGCAATCCGCAAACATCGAAAGTTTTATCTATTTGTAATAGAGAGAAATTACTTAGATTAACATTGTAAGGATTTAATGTTTCTATAAGTTGAATTTAGTTCACATTCTTAAATCAATATGAGTGTCAGTTTGGGATGGGTACCTAAATTGAGTTGAGTGGTAGTTAGAAAGAAAGGTACTTTCTATAATCATGTCTACCCATTGTAAAGGCTTCTCTGCCTATTGAAGGAATGACTCACTAGTGGATTAAAGCTCAGAGATGGTATTCGAGGACTGGAGGTAGGCTAAGGGCCGAACCAGGATAAATCTCAGGTGTTGACATTCTAACTTTAAGCATTTAGCTTGATCAGTGATCAGCTCATTCATCTCTCTCTCATTCATTATATTGCTTGTTATCTAATCTGTGCTGAGTAAGTGTTATTCAGCTAAAGATTAAAGATAAACTATACCAGAAAATTTGAGTAATTTATTCATTTTTAAATTGCACTCAGCATGCATACTCAGCACGCATATAAAAACTGAACTTGGCAATTAATTGTAAAAATTCTAAAAGTAACCAAGTTTCAGCATTCATCCCCCCCTCAGCTGTTGTCAATAGCCCATTTACTGACCAACATCTTGGAGTCCCACTCTAAGGTAAGAGTGCAGAGAATCTTCTTCACCAGCTTTCCTCGGTGAACTCCTTCCCTAATCTCTTCAGTTCATTAACTATGTTAATGAACCTGGTATACCCTCGTTGGCAACCATTGAGAACATCTCATACTCCCTCAACATGAGATTGATCTTTGACTCTATGACCTTGTTTATCCCCTCATAGGTAATCTCCAGCTTTTTTTAGATTTCATGTGCTGTCTCGCAGCCTGAGACCTTGTTAAACTCAACAAGATCTAGCGTACAGTGTAAGTAGTTAATCACTGCAGCATTCTACTTGAGAAGTCTTAGATCAGGGTCATAGTAGTCCTTTAGATCTACTAGAAAACAAATCTCATTCTTTGCAATAGTGAGAACTTTGGGGTCAAGCTCGATTGCGAGCCAAGCCTGCATGCTTTGTGATTGGATGAAGTTTTTCATGCGGTTTTTCTAGAACGTGTAATGATTACCATAAAAAAGAGGTGACCTGGTTATGTTCACCACTTTTCTACTGATAAGTTTAATCAATAATGGTTCCAAAATCTCATGAACTGCTGGCTATTCACTGCGCCAAAAACTTGTTCACAAATAAATATAGTTGTTGTCAATACCTCTTATCAGTTATCACACAGAAAAATGATGATAACTACAAGTATATAGTTGCGATGTAGTTTTAAAAGATATCGAACCCACAAGGAAGGAACCAGGTCAAAAGATATGGAAGGGAAAGATAAAAATAAGGAAATAAAAATAGAATTAATATTTTTGGGTAGGAAGATTAGAACGAACAGTTGAGAAAATATAGATGTGGAAGATTAGAAACTCTAAGCGTAGAG
>CATIWQ010339968.1:0-14418 GCA_949673415.1 Euphorbia schlechtendalii | reverse complement strand
TGAAGGAGTTATTGACGTGTTCAACAATCTGACTCCTTTTTGTCTTTGGTATTGTGCCGGTGGTCTGAGCCTTTGGGGAGCTTCAATTTTCTTTGGTCATTTTGACTTCTGTTTGATTGCCCACAAATGGTGGTGAGCCATGTGATGGAGTTGTTAACGTGTTCAAAGATCTGACTCATTCTTTGTGACATTGCGCCAATTTTGTCTCAACTTGCTTTGTCAACATTTTAGCCTTATTTTGGCTTTGATCATTTTGATCTTTGTTTGACTGATTTAGTAATCGGTGGATGTTTCATGTTTGGTGATCCGTCTGTCAATCTTCTATCTTTGTAGGATGAAGCAATTGCTATCACGCATCATCTAAGTATATGTGTTTATCTCTCACTTTCTTTTAAGAGTCAAATCAGTTGAATTTATTGTAATTGTGGGGAATCTATTTATACCCAAATTAATTTCATGACATGATGTGTCGCATGTGATAAAAACATTATGTATATGCTTATGAGAATGCGTGATGTCATTGATAGGATATCAAGCAAGTAAATAAAGTTCAATTTATTTAAAAATCCAAAGGCCTCATGTGCAAAGTAGCTAAATGCAAATTTATTACATCATCATCTTTCAGTGTTAATGCCCCCCAGACTTATCCATGGATTCAAAATGCTCCATCCTATCTGCCTTCTCAAACACTTCTTGATAGCTCGAGAAGATGTCTGATCCAAACTTGTTCCTATATGATGGCAGTTCACGGTCCAAAAGCTTAGTTATCATCTCCTGTAGACTTAAGCGAGCCCAAAGCCTGACCTGTGTGGCCATCCAACGTGCATAGTAGGATTTGAAGCTCTCACCATGTTCTTTCCTTATAGCCTCCAAATGTTGCATTGTGGTTTCCATCTGAGTGTTGAAATCATAATGCCCCATTATAGAAAGAGCAAGGCTATGCCGATCAGTGGCTATGCCCAACGGAAGGTGGTTGTATCATTCATTGACTCGGTAGCCCAAGGTGACGACACAGAGCTTATCCATCATTCGTTCCTTGACCCTTAATGCCCTCATCATTGTCTAATAATGCGTTAAGTGAGCAAGCAGGTCACCAGAGCCCACATGCTTTTCAAACTGTGGCATTGCAAAGTTTAGGGGCAAGCTGTCTTCATTCCTGATCGTAAGATTTTGACTATACTCGTTCTGAAAGGCTTATATTCCGTAACGGTGCCAAAAACCTTGTTCCCCACTTTTCTAGTCATAAGATAGAAGTTCAAAATATGAACAGGTGTTGTGAATACCGCTTATCAAATAGAAAAATAATGACCACTGCAAGTATACTATTACGATGTAGTTTTAAAAGATATCGATCCCATAGGGAAGCAACCAGTTCTAAAGACCAACAAGAGTAACGGAACAAAGAAAATAAAATAGATAGTTTTATTGTTGTTGGGTTGGTTGGAATATGATGGTAGATAAATGTATAAATAGATTAGAGTAGAAGAAATAGGTATAGACTATCCCTACGAACAAGTATAGCAAAGAAAACATGCCATCAAAGATGTTACGTACACTAGACTACTTTAATAGATTTGGTTCTAGACACTCAGATATTCAATTATACACCATAAAGCAACACATGAAATGACTTTTCTAAATCTAGTTCAAACGAATTAAGATGATTATATAAACCTAGATAAAAATAATATTATGCTTAGTACAGGTCGGTCTCATATAGCCATATTTAGCAAGTTACCAGTTCAAAATGTTGGCACACTAAACAACGTTATAATCACAGATCCAGTGACTATACACAATCTCGTTAACCCCGAAATCACTCTTAATGTTAACTCGAAAGCATATAACTTGATTAATATAAATGACTCAAAACACGAAATACACAATATGCCACATAGACATATCATAAACTTTGAAATAGAAAGAATAAGTAGAAAATAAAGCAAAGTTGTAAGGTATGTAAGTGAATGCTAAAGTTGATCAAACCGTATCCACTCTTTAATGGGAGTCGTCAATTCTTGCAATTCTTGCATCAACTTTGAATTCGGTCTCGGCCCGTACAGAACCTCCGCTAGGATGCTATTCTTTGCGAACATTGAATAAACGAATATTAAAGAACAAAAACTTTTATTGATAATTGATGTGCAATTACACTTATACAACAATCACTCGAATATGCAGAGAAATCTAGTGATCGAAATAAGGTTCAAATCACTTATACATTTTCTCGCTAACTTAGAACGAAGCGAAATCTACACGATTTTCTCTCTATCTATGCATACACATATACCACACACATATGCCCTATACCATTGCCCACCACACATGAAATTGTGGAGTTTTGGAGCCCTATTTATAGAGTACGAAGGGTTGTGTCTATCCAAATGAAGAGTCATGTCCATTAGCGAAGAGTTGCATCACTTCATTTTGATTGGATGCAAAGATTCATCCTCATCCACAATGGAAAGGCACCTTTTCATGATTGGTTGACTTCCAAAGGGTATCTTTTCACGGTAGTTGATGGTGATTAATCTTTATTATCTGGCAGTTAGTAGTTGAAAAGAGATAACCATTACCATCATAAGTCATGACCACGAATCACATGTCGCGATCGTGAACTTTGGTTGGCAGTTTTCTATTTATGAAGAGTTACAAGTCGCGACCATGAATAGATGTGTCACGATCTTGACATGCTGTTTCTTCATGATTCTTCTTTGAAACTTTACCAATCTTTGATAACTTCGATCCTAAGCCAATTATTGTGTTCCACGCATCTTTTTGCACCTTTTTCACTCTTTTTCCATAGAATTCCAACTTTAATAATTTTACTTCCAAGATATACCTATTACCTGCATTTGCATAAAAAACAACTACATACCATGTGAAATCTTTTATATGAAGTTTAAAATGACTTAAACCATAATGTTTAATGATTGAAAATATCATGATTATAAGTGTAATTATACACTTATCACATCCCCACACTTAACATTTTCCTTATCCTCAAGGTAAACAACAGAAGTCGAAAGAATAGTATTCAAGTTCGTACCTCATTTGATGAAAGACTATTGTAGTGAGTAGCCCATTCCACATTGCATAATACTCAAGTCAAGTAACGTCATTTCCCACAAACTAGTAATATGCAATTCATATAGTCTAGTTTCATAACTTTACTCTTAATGGAGAGTCAACCGAATTGCATCTTCATATAAGTGTTATATGCTTACTTGAATATTTCCTTCTCTCAAGTATAGTATAAAGTATAAAGGACAAAGGGATCTCACTTTGGAAAGTTTGATCTCAAGGCATTTTTAGGTAACCTAGGATGCTAAAAACACACATAGTGGTTGCATTTTATGCTCCATACCACTCTCCCCTTTTTTTAGTGGTTGCATTTTATGCTTCATACCACTTTCTCTCATTTTTTTCTTTTAAGCATATTTTTTGAAGTACAGATTCATACTTTGAACCCACTTTTCGTGCTATGCTACTTTTCTTTTTTCACTAATTGAATGATTGCAGTTTCTGCTCCGTACCATTCCTCACTTTTGCATAACTCATTGGTTATCCTCTTTTTCTTTTGATTTTTCTCTCTTAATACCCTCATCCTTTATTGAACACTTTCAAAGTATTATGGCTATAGTTTCCCAACACTTTAAACACACTCAATACTTATGGGATGTATTCGAGAATTGCATATAAAACTCATAGTAAGAACACTACTAGATATTACTCCATTACTAGCTTATCGGTAGCATTAAACTAAAACTATACAACTTATACTAATTCATTTTGCATTGAAATGTATATCGAAACTTACTTGAAATGTTTCATTTAAATGTTACTCACCACTCATCCTTGCCAAAGTGATAAATGTTGGGATGAAAATGCTCACACATTCAACCATATGGTATATTCGAAACATTTTGTTTGAAATATGCACTAACATGAAACTTGTAATACCTAACACTCAAAATAATCTTGGACAAATGTTAGTACAGTATAGGTATGGATAAAGTATAAATAACAATAAATCAATAAAAATTTTCAAATTCTTCAATTTTTTCATTTTATTTAATTTTTTTGGATTTTCGGGATTGTTTGCAAACACCCCCCCCCCCCCACACTAAAGAACACAATGTCCTCATTGTGGAAGACTCTAACTTAAAGAAAAACACATAAATGAAAAATACTGAACTAGTCTAAAAATTTGAAAAAGAAAATTAAAGAAAAGAGAAAACTCGTTTCATTGAGAAGGAGAATCCAGGGGACTAGGAGTAAAGTGACAATTTTGTTTTCTAAAGAAAGAAAGTAATTTTCAAAGCATCGATTTATTAATCTTCTTTAGAATTTTCATATCCTTTTTCATTACTCCAAGTTCCGATTGGCAATTGTCTAATTTTTGTTGCATGCTCGCCTTCCAATCTTCTAGAGCCTCTTCTTCATCTTCTTCATCTTCTTCTTCAATCATTGGAGCTTTTCCATGATGACGTCTAGCGGTAGGATTAGATGGTCTGATAGAAGAATCTTCATGAGTTGAGATTATCTTCTTGGTGAGGTTGGAGTAGGAGTAGAAAGAATATACACCAATGTTCTCTTAAAGAAGTCTCGTATTCTTTAAGTAATTCACATCCATAAAACAAAAATACTCACCAAGTTGTTGGCCATAGGGGAGTTCGCTTCTTGCACCCAAGATGATAGTAGTGATAATTTCGGCCACCCCAATCTTGTTTCTCATACTTGTAGAATTCTTCTTCATCATGTCCCAAATAATATTCACGAATTCCACTTTTTGCTTCATCAAAGTGCAAGAAACAACAAACAAATCTTTCTTTTGGACTTTGATATTCTCTACTCGGCAAAATAACAAAGTGGAAAGGTATTTGTGGAGAATAAGAATGCACTCATCGTTAATAAGTTTATGGGGAGAATTTTTGGGATCGAAGACTCTCTTACCCGTTAAATCTGCCCAAACTAGATTTGGTTGAAAAGAGTCTTTCATACTTTATGAATTTACAATTTCAAATCTGAACCAAACACCCATCATCTCTCTTGTGACGGTGTATTGCCTCCCTTGGTTGTGAAATTGAATTACCCTCTTCCTTTTGTCTTCAAAATCGAATGTCAGTAGACATTCTAAAATCCAATCGTGATTTGTGGAATTCGCATCCCCACAAATTGGCTTAAACTCAAATCAGTAAAATAAATCCTCATTTGTTCATGGAGTCCTAGAGTCTCCATGAAAACCATATCAAGAAAAATCATTCCCATTATTTCCAACTTGTTGAGAATTTGGAATCTTTTTCCTTCTTCGCCAGTGCGAATCAAAAAAGAACAACCGCACTCTTGTTGGTAATTCAGGACTTCTCTCCTATTTGTGGCTACCTTAACACGAGGCGTATTGGTATTTTGAAGTCAAGTTTGAAAGAAAAGGTTTTTTATTGTAAAAGAATAGAGATGAAAATTTCAAAAGTTTTATAATCATAATAGAAGGTTAATGGTGGCTAGGGTTCAACTTGGACCTATTTATAGAGTTCTAAGAGGTCTCTAATTGGCCATAATAGTCAATATAGCCGTTATTGTTCAAAACTAGCCGTTAATGGCATTTATGGACATTTATCGCATACTGAATCGCGATCTGTAATGGTTATATTTTGCCCGTGTCACGATCGCGAAGGCTTGTCATGATCATGACTTCCTTATTCATAGAAATAGTAGGTTTTGAAATCCATTATTCACGAGCGCAAGATGTATGTCCGGTGATCTTCTTTAATTCTTCAATTTTTAGACTTTTTACCTAAGAAAACAAATATGTTAAGAATAAATATTTAATATTTACTATTCTTATACCTGGAATAATTTATGGCGAAGATAGGAATTGAACATCAACGTCTTGCTGTTCAAATTTATTTTCGAGATAAGGTTTACATCATTGGCCATTGGCTCGAAATATTTCCCCATTTTCAGCTTTTCAATTCCAATGCTCTATTGTTAAACACTTGAATAACTTAATAGGGTCCCTTCCAAAGAGATTTGAGTTTTCCAGAGAACAAGCAAAGCTTGAAATTATATAATAGAACTCTATCTCCAACCTTAAACTTCTTTTCCCGTAGTTTTGCATCATGCCATCATTTTGTCTTCTCTTTATAAATCTTTTCATTTTCATATGATGACAAACATAGTTCTTCTAACGCATTTAAATCCAACTTTCTTCTTTCACCGGCTTTGTATAAATCCATATTCATATTCTTCAAAGCCCATAGAGCCTTATGCTCTAATTCTACCAGTAAATGACAAGCCTTTCCGTAAACCAACTTATAGGGTATCATACCAATAGGTGTATTATAAGCTGTTCGGTAAGCACATAATGCATCATTTAACTTAGTAAACAAATCTTTCCTAGAATTTAAGACATTCTGTTCGAGAATCCACTTTATTTCTCGATTAGAGATTTATACTTAACCACTAATCTGAGGGTGATATGGAGTAGCAACCTTATGATGTACTCCATAGTTATGCATCAAGCTTTCAAAAGTCTTATTGATGAAATGTGAACCTCCATCGCTAATTATGGTCCTAAGAACTCCAATTCTACTAAATAATTACTTAAGAAACTTAGCAACTACTCTAGCATCATTCTTATTATATGTGTTAGCTTCAACCCATTTCAAAACATAATCAATTACAACCATAATATAATTATTACCATTGGAGGTTGGAAATGGTCCCATGAAATCTATACCCCAAACATAAAAAAGTTCCACTTCTAAGATGTTTTTAAGTGGCGCTTCATCTCTTCGACTTATATTTCCTGTTCTCTGACAATTATCACAATTATGAACAAAATCTCTAGCATGCTTGAATAATGTTGGCTAATAAAATCAACTCTCTAAAGTTTAGCAACAGTTTTTGCTAATCCTAAATATCCTCCATATATGCTATCATGGCAATGACTTAAAATTGAAGAAAATTTAGAATCATCTATACATCTGCGAATAATACCATCAGCATATACCTTAAATAAATAAGGGTTATCCCACATAAATGATCTAATATCCTTAAGAAATTTCTTCTTGCCATTAGAATCTAAATCAGAGGGTAAAGTATGCATAACCAATTAATTTGCAAAGTCAGCATACCATGGACTAACAATATGTTTAATAGACGTAAGATTTTTATCTGGAAAGAATTCATTAATATAACCAATTTCACCTATAGGTCCCTTATCATCTTCTAAACGAGATAAGTGATCAACTACGGTATTCTTACTTCCCTTTTTGTCCCTTATTTCTAACTCAAATTCTTATAAAAGAAGGATCCACCTAATTAATCGAGGTTAGGCATCTGTCTTAGCAAACAAATATCTCAAAGCAGCATGATCTGTATTAACTATTACTTTAGACCCAATCAAATATGATCTAAACTTATCACATTCATATATGACTGCTAACATCTCTTTTCCGTGGTGGTGTAACTGAATTGTGTAGAAGACAAAGTGTGACTCGCATAATAAATTGCATGCAGATTCATTTCATAACTTTGACCTAAAACACAACCAACAGCAACATCACTAGCATCACATATCAATTCAAATGTCAGAGTCCAATTTGGTTTCACAATTATGGGTGCTAAAACTAATGCTTGTTTTAAAGTGTTGAAGGCTTTTAAATAGTCATCAGAGAAATCGAACTTCACATCTTTAACTAATAAATTAGTTAAAGGTTTAGCTATAACCGAAAAATCCTTAATAAACCTTCTGTAAAATCCAACATGGTCTAGAAATGAACTTATTCCCTTAACATTTATGGGAGGAGGTAATTTCTCGATAATCTTGGTTTTTGCTATATCTACATGAATTCCCTTCTCATCTATCTTATGACCTAAAACTATACCTTCCTTAACCATAAAATGACATTTCTCCCAATTCAATACCAAATTAGTTTCCTCACATCTAACAAGTACTTTATCCAAATTTTTTAGACATTTTTCAAAAGAATCTCCATATACAGAGAAATCATCCATGAAAACTTCTATAATATTTGCAACATACTTACTAAAAATAGCAGAAACAAACCTCTGAAAAGTAGCCGAAGAATTGTATAACCCAAAAGGCATTCTTCTATAAGCAAATGTACCAAATGGACATGCAAAAGTGGTTTTGTCTTGGTCATCTGGCTTAATATGAATTTGAAAGTATCCAGAGAATCCATCAAGAAAATAGTAAAATGCATGACCTAATATCCTTTCTATCATTTGATCTATAAATGATAGAGGGAAATGGCCTTTTCTAGTGGCTGCATTTAATTTCCTATAGTCTATGCAAACTCTTCATCCAGTTGTTATCCTAGTAGGAATTAAGTTACCCTTTTCATTCTGAATTACAGTAATACCTCCCTTTTTCGGAACACATTGAACAAGACTAACCCACTCACTATCTAAAATAGGATAGATAATTCCTGCATCTAGCAACTTAATAATTTCCTTTATAACAACTTCCTTCATGTGAGGATTTAATCTACTTTGCCTTTCTATCTTACGTTTACTATCGTTTTCCAAATTTATGGAATCATTACTATATTAGGGCTAATCCCTTTAATATCAAAAAATTTGCCAACCAATACTCCTAATTCTACCCTTTATTGTCTCCAATAATGCTTCTTCCAATAGTCTTGATAACTTACTAGAAATGATAATGAGTAGGGTATTATTACTTCCTAAAAATGCATACTTCAAATGACTAGGCAATTGCTTCAATTCTACTAAAGGTGTTTTATCTATAGAAGGTGGTGCAGGATCATCTTCTCTAACTAATATTTCGGTTTCAAAGGAATATTCTAAATTTTCAAGGGATTCAGATGTTGACTCTTCATGAGATGTAACATGACAAATTTCATCTACCCATCTATCAATTAGGTTATCAATCATGTAATCTCCACAAAACTTATCCCAATGCATGTAAACATTTTAACTTAAAATAAAATAAAATAACAAACAAATAAATATATGAATTAAAAAAAGCAAAATAAAAACGTATCGTACTCTCCTAATCTTGAAAACACACTTGCCTTCCCCGGTAATGGTGCTAAAAACTTGATCGCAAGATTTTCGCTATACTCATTCCAAAAGGCTTATATTAGGTAATAGTGCCAAATACCTTGTTCCCAGCTTTTCTACTGATAAGATAGAAGTTCAAAATACGAACAGGTGTTATCAATACTGCTTATCAAATAGAAAAATGATGATTACTGCAAGTATACAGTTACGATGTAGTTTTAAAAGATTTTGATCCCATAGGGAAAGAACCAGTTCTAAAGACCAACAAGAGTAACGGAACAAAGAAAGTAAAATAGATAATTTTATTGTTGTTGGGTTGGTTGGAATATGATAGTAGATAAATGTATAAATATATTAGAGTAGAAGAAATCGGTATAGATTATCCCTACGAACAAGTATAGAAAAGAAAACATACAAAAACATCAAAGATGTTACGTACACTAGACTACTTTAACATATTCGGTTCTAGACACTCAGATATTCAATTATTCACCGCAGAGCAACACATGAAATGACTTTTCTAAATCTAGTGCAAACAAATTAAGATGATTATATAAACCTAGATAACAATAATAATATGCTTAGTACGGGTCACTCTCACATAGCCATATTTAGCAAGTTACCATTCCAAAAATGTTGGCTCACTAAATAGCATTATAATCACAGATCCAGTGACTATATAAAATCTCATTAACCCCAAAATCTCTCTTAAAGTTAACTCAAAACCATATAACTTGATTAATATAAAAGACTCAACACGAAATACACAATATGGCACATAGACATATTATAAACTTCGAAATAGAAAGTATAAGTAGAAAACAAAGTAAAGTTGTAAGGTATGCAAGTGAAAGCTAAAGTTGATCAAACCGTATCCACTCTTTAATGGGAGCCATCAGCTCTCGCAATTCTTACGTCTGCTTTGAATTCGGTCTCGGCCCATATAGAACCTTCACTAGGTTGTTATTCTTAGTGAATATTGAATAAATGAATATTGAAGAACGAAAACTTTTATTGATAAGTGATTTGCAATTACACTTATACAAAAATCGCTCAAATATGTAGAGAAATCTAGTGATCGAATAAGGTTCAAATCACTTTCACATTTTCTCGCTTACTTAGAATGAAGCGAAATCTACACGATTTTCTCTCTATCTACACACACACGTATACCACAAACATATGCCCAATACCATTGCCCACCACAAATGAAATTGTGGAGTTTTGGAGCCCTATTTATAGAGTACGAAGGGTAGCATCTATATAAATGAAGAGTCATGTCCATTGGCGAAGAGTTGCATCACTTCATTTTTATTGGATGCAAAGATTCATCCTCATTCACAATGGAAAGGCACATTTTCATGATTGGTTGGTAATTGATGGCAGTTAATGGTGGTTGATCGTTGTTATCTAGCGATTGGTAATTGAAAAGAGATAACCATTAACAGTCATAAGTCGTGACCGCAAATCACATGTTGCGATCGTGAACATTTGTTGGCAGTTTTCTATTTATGAAGAGAGACAAGTCACAACCGCGAATAGATGTGTCATGATTGTGACATGTTATTTCTTCATGATTCTTCTTTGCAACTTTGCTGATCTTTGATAACTCTGATCCTAAGCCAAATCATTATGTTCCACGCATCTTTTTGCACCTTTTTCACTCTTTTTCCATAGAATTCCAACTTTAATCATTTTACTTCCAAGATTTACATAGTACCTTCATTTGCATAAAAAACAACTACATACCACATGAAATCTTTTATATGAAGTATAAAATGACTTAAACCATAATGTTTAATGATTGAAAATATCATGATTATATGTGTAATTATTCACTTATCAATTCTTGATTGTTAGTTGTGCTGAGTATGGATTCATGAGATGGACATCGTGAGTGACCAAGAATTGTTACCATAATTCCACCATTCTTAGTTATTGGAGGATGGCGTTCCTTGTGCTTGGATAAGAGCTCTATTGACCCTAGGGAAAGGCCTTGAAATTGGGTAGTTGAGGTCCCTGGAACTGTGAGGCCACTGATATACTCCGGCTAGGAATATGTTGTTGGGTCATTCCTTGATAAAAAAAGCCCTAGTGCGAACGTTGGCTAGCTAGGCTGCCCCTTGAATAATTGATTATCAGATTACTGCTAGAAAGGATTGGTGAAGTTAAATCCTGACAACCCAATTTAAGGCTAGTTCTTACTTTATCCTACCCCAAACTGATAAAAAGTAGTAGGATCTGGGTGCACTACATGCGAGGTAGGAGGTCCCCCTGTTTCAGGCCAACTAGTTGGACCGCAATTATTAATGGTGACCTCTGGGTTGGATACTACATTCTGTGCTCTCCCGATGTGTTGGCAAATGAGCTTAGCTTGCTGTTCGCTATTTGCAAAGGCGTTCAAAGCAGTTGTGATCTCGACGCTCACCGATGATTGATATATCTGTTATGAGTTTTATCCCGTACGGACAAAGTGATCCTCCCCTACTCCTTTTTCTTATGGATTGGCCATGACAGAGGTGCGTTGAACTGAATATGAGTCTGAACCTGAGTCCTCACTTAAGTCAGTGTACGAAACCTCCTCCTAATTAGCCATGGTTGAAGAAATGCGGACCAGGCGATGAGCAGGCCTCTTCCAAGCCCCCTTTCATACATGAGAAAAAGATTAAACCATGCATGTAAGATTCATGATGTGGGAAATGCATGAAATTTTTAATGTTATGGCTGCATTCACAAGGGGTTAGCATGCCATGATGTGAAATAACATGTATGTCAATCCATTTGAAACAAACAGGTTAGTCGTTAGGTAAAGATGAAAATAGGTGGAAATGAAAACCCAACACCGAGGGTTAGATTAGAGATTTGTACAATGTGCGTGTGACATTGTAATATGAGTGGTGTAAGTGAGGTGACCAAGTTACCGTGTGGTAATAGGTTTTGAGATTTCGTACTATGACTAGGTCTCATGGAATGAAGAGGTTAAATTGATTTCGGGTAAGCAGCGTGACATACCATAATTGAACCGAGAACAACTACCATATATCTAATGAATGAATTAGTTATTTTACCCAATTAGGGTGGAGTTTTGGATGCCCGTGTGGTTATCACTATTTGAGGGTACGTGGTGATATGTAAATTATTACCTCGTGTGGGTGAATGATTCGGGCATAAAGCGTATACCCTTGAAGATTTGGTAAGGTAAGACTTTTAAAGTAAGTTCACCCCTTGTGGGCTTAGGTTAGGACATCAATTAGGATATCCTTTAATGTGGGAAATGGTTTGGGTAGGTATTTACCTTGTTTGGGCTTTTGGTGTGTATATTTGCCTCGGAAGGGCTGTGAGTTGGATGTCGAGTGGACATCTCATGTGGGTATATTATTACCCTGTGTGGGCTATGAGTTAGATATTAAATAAACATCTCATGGGTAATGCGGTGGAAATGAAATTGCCCCTTGCGGGCTAGGTGACGGATGTCAAGTGGACATCACGCAATAAAAGAAAGGTATGTTTTCCAGATGTTAAGTGGACATCTAGCTGAAAAGGGGTAAGTGATGTTTCAAAGTGGTTTTATGTTGTCCTAGGGTAACATGATCATGAGTGTCATCTAATCCTAATTGTATGTGATGAGAAGATGTTATGTCACATCATATTAACATTATGAGTGTGTGTGTCCAAGTGTCTGCACTAAAATTCATGGTTAGCATGACATTTGTACAATAATAAGTACATAGCACATAGCATGCAACGTCCAAACTTCCAAACATATAAATCCTACGTGTAGGGTTTTTGGCTAGTCTCTATCCTAAGTTTGGTTCATCTTAGTACCATGAAGATACTAAGGAGCGCACCTGCAAGAAATATATAATGCATGGCCATTTGTTGGGTAACACCCCAGGGAAAATGCCAATGATTTATTTACACGAGGTTTGTAAATGGGTTGTTGATGTAGAAGAATCTTGTTGAACTAAAATACACTTCAAGCCTCTAACGAGGGAGGTACATGTGATATGGCAACAAGTGCTCCATCCGCTCAAGTATTATCTTTTCTCAGGGAGGCAGATTAGTATAAGAGAAAGCTTTGCGGTAATAGGGTACCTTAAACTTAAGGGCTAATCCACTCTATTGCAATGCGAAATTATGAATATGTCATAATTAAAAGAAAACGGAATAATGTGATCAATTATTTTCGGCACTTATCCAAGATTTAAAACCTTTAAAAAACCATTTTTTAGAAAAATCCCCAGATGAGTTACCATTGTGAGCGGACAACATAGAGCGATGGTCCAAGAGCGCGCGAATTCAATGAACCGGTCCACGGGGGTGTTTAAAAAGTATCGGGTCAAGAATCGATCCACCGGCGATACTGCCAACCACATCCAAAAATGTTAATGACTGCCACCCACCTCTAACCGATCGAAAGTCAATATGACTTTATAACCTGCAACCTCCACCTATCTCCTTTGCCCTTATCCCAATATTTATTGTAACCCTAGTAGAGAAAGAAAAAAATCAGAAATAAGCAAAGATTCGTAATCACCCAATCCTACGTTCGGCACATGATCCGACTCCAATAACACCCCTACCATTACCTTCCCCCTACAATAAGCCCTAACCTCCCACTACAAGATTCTGCCATTGCATATTGAATTTGATAACCCTAGCAATCTATTTTACATCTCGTGATTCCATCTTCAGTGCTAAACTTACACTGAAAATTACATTTATTCAACGTTGTAGTTTGTTCTCAACATCATCTATCATCTTTAATAGCCTCACTTATACCATCCCTTTGTCGAGTATCATTTGTTTGTTATGTTCACAAAGATGATTTCTTGATGGTTTCCTGATTCTTGATTAGATTGGTTAATGTCTTCATGCAACTACTTTTGGATTTTCTTCGAATATTTATTGGACCTTTTACTCCATCATGGTTTTAGCCAGCCCCCACCCCTGAGAGAGTTAGGTAGACATCACTGGCCCCTCTCCTAGTGCAACCTTAGAGAGATAGGAAAAGTCATAGACCCCTTATTAGTATAACCTTTTTGAGAGAGATGGTAGATGCCACTAATCCCTCACTCGGTGCACCCATCACTAATAACAACAGGTAGAAGTCACTGATCCCTATCCTAGTGCATCCAAGAGAGCTACGTAGACATCATTAGGACTTCTCTTAGTGCAACCTTATATCACGATGGTCTTTCAATATGTCTCCTCCCTGAACTGTTAGATAAGTGATAATTTACAAGGTGCCACAAGTTCGAATTTCCCTATTATGGAGAATCGTATGTACTTTGAAAACTTCCCAAACAACCACAATTCATCGAATATGCGGCTAGTTTTCTCTAAATATGGTGTTAATTGTGT